>CM055898.1:68526818-68664318 GCA_029582155.1 Panopea generosa | reverse complement strand
AGAGGCCGATATATATATTAATGCGTCTTTTACGCCATTTCAGTAGACCAGATATTTAGTCTCGTTTTCGAAAAAAAAACACCACTAAACAATCCCACAAAACAGCTAAAGTACTAACTAGGCGTTTACCGTTGGGTAATGAATTACAACCTAAAAGTAAGTGACCCCACGGGACGAGCAGGAGATGTTAATGATATACTCCCGTCTCCGTGTTTGGCTATCACAAATAGCTAATAAAGCCAATATTTGGGCGAGTACGCGTATAATCGCTGCCTGTAAAGACACAACGCACACAGTGTTAACACTTTGTCGTATTTTGTTTGAATAACCTTACGAATGGACTCAAGTTATTGAAAAATACCTCTACAGTCGTTACAAGAGTCTTATTATAGAGGTATTAGAATGAAATGAGATATTTTTAAGTTCTAAAATGTTTATATTTGCCCTTCTAGTGCGACTCACATAGAGTAGAGAATTCGATGTGTTAAACGTGCACCTGTCTGTGCGTGTTGTGCTTTTTATTTATGATACTTCACACACAAGCTAGATTTTCTTAACATATTATTAAATCAAATAAAACTGCGATAAAAGACGATGAAAACAATGATACCAATACATGTACTTAAAAATAATAGTGAAATTATTTTATATTTTTCATTTTTTTCTTTACTTCTGTCCTTTATCGAAAAAAAAGAAGAACAAAGAAGAGGAAGAAGACGGAAAAGAAAAAGATAAAGACGTAAAAAAAGAAGACGAAGAAGAATAAAAAAGGAGAAGAAATGAAAAAAGAACAGAAGGAATAAAAAAGAAAGATATAAAAGAAAGAAAAAAAGAGAAAAATAAAATGATAAATAGAAAAATAATTAGTTACTGTCTGTTTAATTTAAAAGAATAGCAACCACAAACAGACTGAAGCAAAACAATCTGTTGACAGAGAGCTTATACGATATTGGCTACTCTTTAATGAACCATCCGCGTTTACAAGTGTACGTTTATGTTGTAACAAAACGCTGTGTCAAATTAATTATTCATATGACACAGGTAATAAGTTTTTAAATAATTTCCAACAATTTCCGCTAACTCTAAAAGATAATCAAAGACTTTCTATCATTCTGGTTAAGTTATTGGCAGCCTTTCCTGAACGGAACTAACCTGCCGCCGAAGTCTTACAGAATCACCTGTCGCCTTATATTTTATTTCCAATAAAACCGCCATTCAATTATACCTTAATCGATACCGGCGGAGTCACTTACCGCGCAGCGTTCAGGTAAAAAACAGTTATTAAGGAAGCTGCGAATATTCGTAGGAAGCTGTGACAATACTTAAGGAAGATGAGAGAATCTTCAGTCTGACGTTATCCGAAACGGACGCCTGATTTATCCGAACATTTCAAAGTTACATCTAACTTACAACCGCAATTGATGTCTAATTAAAACGAAAAATATCTGTGTAGGCCCTTTAAACGAACAGGTGAAAACATAAAACATGTTCTTTAATTTCCTTCCCAAGAGACTGTAAGATTGTGCAATATGCATGTTTTTTTTTATTTGGCTTGAGTAATGGATGTTTTTAATCGACGAAACGGTGGCGAAGAAGGAAAATCTACCGTTTAGTCTCAACCTCGTCCTGTACAAACACGGTAATGTTTTATTTTATGTCCGGAAAGACTTCAGGAGTTAAAACAGGAGTTAAAGTCATCCGCAGGATACGCTGATCAAACAATGGAGACAGATAACGACGTGCAAGCAACTTCTAAAGCATTTATCTCAGGTACAAAAATAACAATTGTGTTAGCGCCTGCGCTCTCCACTGTATACTAAAGATTAAAGAACTAAAAGAGACCGTCTGTGCGCTTACTATTTGTTTTATGTCGAAATGTATACCATTAAATAAATATTAAAAAGCTTTTAAAATTATAATCGAAAAATGAACAAAATGTTTTGCTTTTTTAAATGTTTTACGTATTTCAAGCGGGGACTAAAGTGCAGTGGACAGTGTGTTGGTTGCCCAAACTACAGGTTGTGGGTTCGATCCCCAGCTCGACAAGATGGCCTCTCAAAAACAATACTCCGTACTGGTTCTACACAGGAAGCGGGATCGATAACGATGCATATACGCCCTAAACTAACGGAACTTCTATCTGCTATAAAACTATAAATTTATTTGCCACGTAAATGATTTCTTATTTTTTTCTTCTTTTCTCCGTCATCGTATCCACACATATTACCAGATTTGTCGATAGATTGTTAACAACTGGTACTTATATTTCTTTCAGGAATGACCGCTCTTTTGCAATTAAATTTTAGCAGATTAATTAAACCCACATTGAAATGTTGAAAGTTTTAATCTTAAATAACAAAAAATACTCCTTAAGCGGCTTATAACACCGGTATACTTCGTCAAGTTGTCTGCTTAAATACCTCGGTATTAGAATTTATATATGACACATTTAAACTGTTCACGAACGGATTATGATTTTTTTTTCCTGTAAAGGAAACCAAACTAAACAGAAGTTATCGAAAATCAAATTTAAAACAATTAAATCAAAGTCATTTTTCATTTGTGGATCAGCCCCACGGGAGACTAAACAAGTAAACGAGTGATTGATAAAAGGAATTTATTAAATAATTGTCATTTGTCACATGACAAATAATTGTTTTAGCAATAAAATAGCAGTTACATAAAAATAATATCAAGTTATTTGATAATTTATCAAAAGTTTTCTCAAATATTTTTAACTGTAAACTAATTTCCATTTTTCATTTTTCCCCATATTTATAACTTTAAAACTTTGAGTCTAAAACGTTAAAACCATAACCTGTACACCGAATGATAAATTGCGCCGAGAGCGGTAAATATGTTCTTAAATTATGAGCAGCATTTGTTTGAAACTATGCATAGTGCACGTTTTAACTCTATAAAGCACCAAATCAACTCCTAGATATTTTAATAAAGTCACTGCAAAGCTAAGACCACAACTAATCTAAGCTAGCGACAGTGGTTTATGTCCATATTTATTCTCTAGCTCATCCACAGTTCCTTAGCGCCAAACTTCATTTTCTTAAGGTTCGCCCTAAATCAAATACTTACGTAACGAACGCGAAGAGGGCCTTCATTAATCGTCGTCACAAAGTCAATGGAAAGCTTGTTTGAAAATTTAAACAGTTTTAAACACAATGAAAGGGCAGAAACAGCCGAGATTTAAAACATAATTCATGTACTTAATTACTATCGCCAATTTCCTGGTACCAAAGCAATTTGTTTGACTTAGATAGGTGCAGGCTTTTATTACTTTGTCATTTTTTTTAACGTCGCACGGCAGACCAGATACACGACACTTGAGTGGTTTGACAATAAAAAGAAGACACCGGAGGACAATCTTGAACGGATTTTCGCCCTGATTTTAGTTTTAAGCCAAAATAGAGATAAATGCGTTCGAAGCGAAAACTGTATTGAAAATCGAAAATAAAATGAAAAATAATTTTGCGTGGTTTGCAGATTTAAGTTTGAGAGTGAAGAGTAACATTAATGTACAGTGTCTATTATTTAGGTATTTAATGTTTATTTGTATGTATTTTATGTTTATCTTTATGTATTTCGGGTTATTCTTTTAATATATGTTATGTTTATAGTCACAGGTGTGTTTTATGCATCCTTTAATCCATGAAAAAAAGGAATCAAGTCATATTAAATAATCATACTTGTGAACTATGTGTCTTCTCAAATGACATTTTCAACCACCGTTCTTCCTCGGTTGTAACTGGCAAACTTTCTCAAATCGATAATTGGACCGATCTGGGCTCGAACCCACGACATCAGTCAGCTTGGAGACAGTGCACTAGACCACTCGGCAATATGAAACCTTCAAATATGTTTTTTTTTTAATACAAACTAGTATGTTGTTTGACTATTGACGCTGGAAATGTAAAAAAATCAAATTAGATAAAAACACGCAGGATATAAATTATGTCTGCGTGCAATTCCGTAAAACTATGAGAGAAGTTACCCTAAGGTTATGCATTTGAAATAAAAGATGTAGAAATAAACATGATAAATGCGTCCACCGTTCCATAGATTGATAACTTGTTATTTATTGATACTTGGTGAAATCCTAGCAACGTATAAACCCGTATACCAGCCAAAGCATGTCCGAAAAATGCGTTTTACTTGGTAGGTTGACTTAATGTATTCGAACAATTCGAAAGTGGTGAGTTTTAGTATACTCTCTGTTGAATTGTCTAATTGTATTTTCTCGAAAAAAATAGTGTTAACAATTATTAACCACTACTCGACTGTGTTGTCGGTTCGGACACAGCCATGTATACGGAAACGCACATGGACACGTCCAACGGACACGAAATGCGTTCTTAAACCCTTCAACCCGATGGTATAATGAAAAATACAGTGAACGTTGTAATTTATACAACCACAAAAGAATGATGTATAAGAAGCGACTACACACTACCCACTAACGCAAGTCCCACCCTCCTCCATTCGCTTCTCTTCTCTCTCTCTCTCTCTCTCTCTCTCTCTCTCTCTCTCTCTCTCTCTCTCGCGAGGCGGTGATGCAGTGAGTAGAGTGATAATGTGTCCTCAGAATTGTTTCTATTGAACCCAACATATTTAAAAATAACATGTGTTAAACATTAATTGTATTACAAGTGGCCATCATGCACAAGTATACTGATTTTAAATGACAACATAGAAATGTTATAGATTAATATTGTGTTTGTGTGTGTGTGTATTATATATATATATATATATATATATATATATATATATATGATATCCTTTGATATGCACCACTGAAGATACTGTAAAAGAATCTTCGATTGTTTTATAATATACCAAAGTAATGCCATCCCCAAATCCCCCTACCCAAAAAGAAACAAAATTATGGGTCTGTACAAAGAACGGGGATATTCTTCTTTCATATTTGCAGCATGTAAATATATGATTTTCAGAAATAATGTCAAATATCAAAGTTCCGAATTCAGGACTTCAGTTAATAATACAATATTTCGCGTACTCGTTTACCAATTTACCCGGCGTTTACCGTTTTTCGTGTTCCGTATTACGTGCTATAATTAATAATACACTAGTCCGCTTACTCATACCCTTAATATCATGTTCGTTTCTGTTGGTACGATCGTCCGTTCGTCTTGTTAATATTTCATCTTCATTTATTACTTTTACATTATACGTTAACCAACAAATCAGAAACTTGTCAAATCCTCTGTAATAACACGTATCTTAAAACAAAAATAAAACGTGAACCATAATGGATGCCAACCTTTGGTATTCAAATCTACCCTTTTATAAACTGATGATGTGTCTGGAGTTGAAGTAATAAACCTGCCGATCAACCGTGGGAATCAATAATAACAGAGACCATCGTGGTAGAGATGCTATTTGTTAGCAAAGAGCTCCCGCGCGCACACGCGCACACGCACACACGCACACACGCACACAACCAATTTGAATCTAGAAATCTGAACTATGTATTTATCCAAGCCTTTGAAATACATGGTC
Source organism: Panopea generosa (assembly GCA_029582155.1). Taxonomy (NCBI): domain Eukaryota; kingdom Metazoa; phylum Mollusca; class Bivalvia; order Adapedonta; family Hiatellidae; genus Panopea; species Panopea generosa. The sequence goes on along the minus strand of CM055898.1, from coordinate 68,658,786 downwards.
TTTCGAGTGTTTATTTTTTCAAGGTGATGTTATTCTTAACTGACGCCAACAAACAAATAAACTCATTCCCTGCATTTATTTAAATCGTATTAATTACTGTCTTACCAAATTGTTGTGAATACATTTGTGTAATGGATAAGTCTTAGTGGTACTAGTGATGTGTTACCTGACAGGTTAAATAAATGTTTTTATTCTGTTTTGTTCTATTCCGTAATTGTGTACTGCTATATAAATTGGTTCTAGTATACCGTACCCACGCCCCCATCACCAACCAGCCACCAGTTTATCATGTTTTGTTTAAATAAACAATCAAATTTATTTTAAGTGGAAGATTAAGTCACATTTTGATATTAGTAAATGATACATAAAAAGGTACACATTGATATGCATGCTTTAAACTTTCACTTTTTAATAAAGTTATTTCAATTTACGACTGTTTATTTTTTAATAACTGGTGCTATATTTTTATAAGTACTGCATCGAATAGTTTCTTTAGTTTAATATTTAAATAAGTTTCATCAATGCCAGTTATATTAAACTAAACAATCCCTTCAAAATGGAACTATAAGAGATATATCTTCTTATATATTACATTTTTACAGAAAACAGTATCACATAATTAAATATATACAGGGTGATTACAAAAAAAAAACAAAGGATAATAAAACCTGAGAAGTCACTGCTAATCTGGACAAATTATCTGATTTCTTACTTATTATCTATGGCCTATATAAGTCAGGTGTCACCAGTAAATATTACATATTTTAAATATTCACCATTCTGATCCTCATTGTAATAACGAATAAAATACACATTTTATTCCTTCAGGTGTCTATGATTTTAAGTTTGAAACTTGATTATTTAATATTAAAATTTAATTGTTAAATAAACGACATAAAGCATTCAATAACTATTGCGGTAATACTTCCTTAATTAATAAGTGCATTTAACATTGCTGTTGCTGTTACTATTGCCATAATTATTACTGTTACTGTTACTGTTACTATTATCATTACCATTACCACTACCATTACCACTACCACTACAGTTACTGTTACTGTTACTATTGCCATAATTATTACTGTTACTGTTACTGTTACTATTACCATTACCACTACAGTTACTGTTACTGTTACTGTTACTGTTACTATTACTATTAATATTACTGTTACTGTTACTGTTACTGTTACTGTTACTATTACTAATACTAATACTAATACTATTACTATTACTATTACTAATTACTATTACTATTACTATTACTATTACTATTACTATTACTATTATTATTACTATTACTATTACTATTACTATTATTTGATTCTATTATGAAGGGTAACTGACCATTGTTCAGAAGAAAAAAAAAGTAAAATGTTTTAGTAGTCAATTATGAATAGTAACTAAAAGAGAAACCATTAAAACTAAGTTGATCTCATATAGTATCACATGCCCAATAGGTATCAAGAACATGAAATGTATGTGTAATTAAATATAGTTTATTATAGTTTTAAATACAATATGTTAAATCCAAAACATTGGTATTGCGGGATGGTAACTGTTCGTTTGCAGATATAACTATATGATACGGTGCTGAGCTCACTTTTACTAGTTAATCATTTTTATAACATACCTAAAATATGACCCTAAAACACAGCTAAATGATCCCGTTTTTCTTATAACCCTTATTTAAAATGTGACAACTAACAACAATGAGCAGTTGTTTAAATTTCAAAACGCCACATCGCTGTCAAAAAAGCTGTTATATCCCGTCCTGTCTACTCGGTGTTAGCGGTCACCTGTCTTTAACAACCATATGACATATTCCCGTATCCATTGATTGAGTATATCAACTTGCTGTATTAAGCGACCACTATTCATATGTTCACGGTGTTTGTGTCAATTTCAGTTCTCCGTGTTCATGATCTATCGTAAGTTAATCTTTATTTGTATTATTATTAACCGCGTATACTCTTGTGTACCAGTGTTCTTATATATTCTATACAAGAAATGTTTTAAATATATAAATGACTAAGACTACATTGTCATGAAATGTTGCTACAGTATCGTATCATCACAGAAAAAAATATTTATTTAATGAATATACTAATTAAAAACAAGTATACTAATTTTACTTACTAGAAATTAATGTTTTATATCAAACCACACCTCTTCACATATATACACATACATACACATTAGAATTATAAATCATCATTTAACAATAAAAAACTAAAATCAGAGACGTCTCTGGCAAAAATATATGATACCAGATGTTAATTTAAGTTTTTATTGACAAAGTTATTAAATACCCACGTTAATATACTAATAAATAATTAATTAGCAAACAAACAACACATTCGTTCAGACTATAATTTCAACATTGAAGTCTTAATCTTAAAGCAAATAATATAGCAGCTTACTTGATTGTCCGGTCACTTTATTCATATTTGCATTAGTATTTTTTATCAGGAATAAATAATACAGTCCTCGAATAATCACTCGTATACGTCCACTCTATAAATCACCTAACACTACTTCGGCGCGGTAAGAAATTGTTAATAATAAACTACCTTCTACCACCCGTAAAATATACCCGCACTAATTGACCAATCAGAAGAGGCCAGAAGTGAAAGTAAAGCTCACGAAAGACAACTCCGCGATTTTAAACGACTCGATGTATTCAGTTTATTGTATTGCGATTGATAAACTTTTATCCACCCGACTGAGCGCGGCCTCTGATTGGACGGACGGCATTTCAACTTTTACGGATATTTTCTTTATCATTGCCGATAGAGTGTCGGTTACAATCGACGAAAATTTTATCAACAAAATATCTAGAGCGATTTATAAACTACTTTATGTCACTGTATTGTAGTGTTGACAAATGGATCCACCCAGCAGATACGTGATGGACACATTAGAGGTGTAGATGTTATTGTGGTAGCCGCCTCCCATGGTGGTCGACCTGAACGGCTGGGCAGAGAGGCTGGATGAATATGGCGGCGTGGAGGTGATATTGTTAATTATGCTCAGGTTAAAGATTGCGTGGGGTGATGCTAACAATACCAGTCCCCACCTGGGATTTAAATACTTGTACAAGTATATGTTACAGAAATTATAAGTAATGATAAAATAGCAAAGATTTATATTTTTATTAAAAGGCTCGTGTGTGCATAAAGTATACACCGTGACTGATTCATGCTGTGATAAGTTGCATCACAGTATAGTAAATCACATTATTAAACAGAAAAAAACCCGGAAATATATGTTTTAACACCATCCCAAATATTTTTAATGGGAGCTTTTGCTATTTATAACACATAGAATGTTCTACATACTGATAGCAATAAACTTGATGTGAATAAAAACAACATCAACATCATCAACAACAACAACAACAACAACAACAACAACAACATCATCACCCCCCCCCCCCCCCCCCAACCAAAAAAACAAAAACAAAAACGAAAAAAACACACAAAAAAACACCAACAAACAAAACAAAACAAAACATATATTATTAATATTATTAAACTATAATATTCCTCATATCTGAAAAATAACCATACCGATCTTGGTAATGATCCTGTCTACAGAAGAATGCTCCACCTTGACCTGCCTCTGTCCACATGTATTAATGAATGACCACATACATCAAATATTCCCGTTTTACTATGTCAACGTATCATATAATGTAATGATTAGGTTTGCATGCTATTTATACATGTTTAACTTATATGATTCAGTATCAAACGAGATTGAAAAATGTCGTCTGTTTTGTGCCGTGCCAATAGCCCGCTTGTTTTACATTACTTTCAATATTCTACTAGCTGAAAAAATCCATAATTATTGTAGAAGCGATAAATGTTAAATTAGGGTTAAATGTTAAAACAATATTATCACCGGCATGGGCTTATATAACAGGATAGGCTACTTACAACTGCTGACATAATGGTTGATAAAATATCACACAAATGATTAATAATTTGACAAATTATACATTCAAAGTTCACAGGTGACAGATTTTTTGTACATAAAATGTAAATTGTGTGTAACTTTAAATGTCATATCATGTTTTGATAATGCAAATTGACCTTGAATTAAAAAAAAACACACCAAAACACTGCAGTTTTAATTTTAAAAAAAAATCAAGTAATTTTGTGTGTTTTTTTAGTAGCAATATACACATTGTGTAATCAAATTCACTCCAACTATACTAAAAACAAATTGCTCTAAATGGTCTCATTTTTATTGATACTTTAATTCTGAAAATCAATATTTTTTATTTTAGTTAAGATAATTGAACACGAGTTTTTATGTTATTTTGCGTGAATACACAAAATCTGAAAGAGTGACCGTCAATGGTTATTATCTCAAGTCATCTATCCAGTACTATACGAATCCGTTATTTCATAAAAAAAAGTAAACGTTTTAATAAATCGCTACAGTACTTCCGAGTTTTAACATTTAACGCTTTGTTAAATATATCAGCGTGAAGATTTTAACATTTCGTCAGCGAAAAGTTTTATCATTAAGCGGTTGATGTTTAAAATTTTAAGCATTTAACATTTGGTGGAATTTGACCATCTATCGTTAATTCAACTATCTCTGAAGAATATATATATAGACATTAACATAGAATAGCGTGATATCGATCACGTGTCGATGTTGGATTTAGAGTATTAATGATTGATTAAAATAGTATTTTACCAAAAATTAACGGACCCGATTAGCTCAGTCGGTAGCACGAACGATTATCAATCTAGGCGTTAAAATTAAGTACATAGATTTAAAGATCTCATAATAATCAACAATCAATTCAATACAAAACAATTAATGGTTTATAAAAAAAGGCATGTGGAAGCAAACAACTTGTTTATCTACTTTAAAACTGATATATGTGACGGTTAGCATGCGGTACGTAGGTGATTTTTTTTTAATTTGAACTATTTCCATGTTTACTTGTTTCAACTCCACTAATTCTCTGAGTTCGTTAAACCCAAGACTCAGAAATAAACTACTGCCATTTTCTGTCAATACCACAAGTGAAAACTGTTGAGCAGACCTTTGTTTGTGTCACGTTGGATTTAAGGTCGGGCCTGTCTTTCCTTCAGGTGTTTGTTTAGTTTCTCGGCGGATTAGATCAATTTGACGTAACATGTGTTTTACCCCTTTACGTTGTTCGCCACTCTTCATTCACGAAATCTTTAAACAAACTATGATGATTTTTAACTATAAATGCACTTCTTGAAACATATTTATACGCCGATTATCTTTTGTTGCTGTTTTAATGTTTGTTTTTGGTTTAATAAAAACAGACAACGCGGTCTCATCATTAAATATTCAGTTCTTTCAGAAACAAACTTTCTAAGCAGACGATTATCCCTTTGTTTAGGCGCATTGTTGAGCTCACTAATTCCTCAGGAATTTGTCTCACTGTATCAAAAAGAGAACTAATGACTGAGAGAAATTTTCAAGATTATGTATTTATTTATTTAGATTAGTATGTCCATAATGTATTTGCATTTTTTATGAAAAATCAAAAGCCTTTTCTACTTTTAGATATAAGCTTCATGGGTATTTTACAAACATACGGCCATACTTTTTGTCGTATTGATTATTGTATCAAAAGTGAAATTCGTTTGAAGCAAAAATCGTTCTCTATTCTTTTTGAAAGATAATTATACGTCCTAATCCGAGTTATTTATATTATAATGTGTCTTCATTTGCCACACCCTCATATGTTTGGGCGTCACTCAAGTTACACCAGCAGTACATACATTAAGTCGATATAATTATTATCATTATCACTATCACTATCACTATCACTATCACTATCACTGTCACTGTCATTATCATTATTATTTATTGTTTATTGTTTATTGTTTATTATTATTATTATTATTATTATTATTATTATTATTATTATTATTATTATTATTATTATTATAATAATTATTATTATTATTATTATTATTATTATTATTATTATTATTATTATTATGATTATTATCATTATTATTATTATTATTTTTATTATTATCATTTTTATTGTTACTTTTATTACCATTATTACTATTACCATTACCATTACCATTATACCATTACCATTACCATTACCATTACCATTACCATTACCATTACCATTACCATTACCATAACCATTACCATTACCATTACTATTACCATCACCACCACCATCACCATCACCATCACCATCACCATCATCATCATCATCATCATCATCATCATCATCATCATCATCATCATCAGCCGCAGCCGCAGCAGCATCAGCACCACCACCACCATCATCATCATCATCATCATCATCATCATCATCATCATCATCATCATCATCATCATCATCATCATCATCATCATCATCTAATGTGTTGTTGTTTTTGTGGTTTTCATTATTATTAGAAGTAGCAGTAGTTTTAAAATCAACATGAAAACTTGAACACGGTCTTCACTTGTACCGATCTTCAAACATAGCATACCAGGTGTAATTTTAAAAAAAAACAAAAAAAACCCGAATATTTTCTCCCCAATAGTATTTTCGTTTTGACAGTGTCGCTTTTTTTTTTTTGGACTAAATGAGATGTGTCCCAATGGAAATGTGACATTGGTTACACGTGCAACAGTATCCAGAAGAAATTCAAAATCCGCCCCCAGGCCGTGTCACCCATCTTATCTTGTAGTCATGTTTACATATGTAATGAATTCTTGAGCACATTTGAAACTTATCTGACAAGAATCAATTATTAAGTAATTGGCAACTGACTTCATCCGTTAAATTCTCTGTCAATTGATATTACACGCCTCCATCTTGTAGCGAGATCTTTATCAAACGTTGCCATTTCTTTTTTCGCATCGGCTAATGTCGCTCCATTTTGCATAGTCATCGCCTGGTTTAAATCTTATATAATAACAAATATAGTTACGGTTTAGTTAGTATATAAATGCTGCTGCTGCTGCTGATGATGATGATGATAATGCTTCTGTTGTTGTTGTTGTTGTTGTTGTTGTTGTTGCTGCTGCTGCTGATGATGATGATGATGGTGATGATGATGTTCATCTCGGTATTCAATTTGTCGATATCAATTATTTGATGAATACTTCACATGCTGTTATTCTTAAATAACGTGATTGTTTTACTACAAAAACTGTTATTTTTTGGCACTTAACCACTGCTTCAATCAATTGATGAGTTCAATTTCATTTTCTATCATCATCAGCTGATGATGATGATGATGATGACGATGAGTTTAATTATCGTTGCCACCGGTTTCCCATATTGGCGACGCCGCCAACAGGGTATTAGTAATTTTAAAATTTTTGAGGATAGTGCAGAGATACCGAATACTCTTTTGTAGCGTCCGTTGTTCTTTTACATGCCCGATGTAAAGCACCGATAAATGGGGCCTCGAGTTTCGTTAAATTCTCATACGAGCGACTGATAAGTATTTTAGTTGAAGGAGCGGGGACCAAACCCAAGACCCCTGGGTTCGCAGTCCAAGGTCTTAACCAGTTGACCACTTATCCGCTCTTATTTTTTTATCATCAGAAACGAATGCCAAATCTCTTAAGTAAAATATTCAGCAATACCGTCATTGTTTTTATTGGCCATATCACATCAGGTGTCAGACAGAGAAGCTCCCTGAGGCCAATCTTCTTCACCGGTTCTGAAGCATGTCCACAAGAGTCTACCATTGTCCGGAATGTTGATGCAGACGTTATCAATTAAAGTGTCAACGAATGTAGATAACATTTTGACCTGAAAAATATAGCGACAACAAAAACTATTTATACTCTCAAGTGCTTTCGTGGCTAATGTTATATACGGGGCGTTGTTTGTTTAATTTTTCATAGGCTACCAGTCACTAAATTGACTGAAAATACAATTTGAACTGTAAACCCCTCTGCATATTTGGCCGATTTAGATGTTTGCCTAATGCAGCAGAAGAAGATAAATATGTTCGGGCAGTTTTAGAAGTAGCCAGTCCAGCTATAGATAATGAATTTGAAACAGCAGAAACGAAAATGTTTTGGAAATAGGTTAACACCTGAATTTCTATGGATGAAATTATATGTAATATTTGGACTTTGGAATGCATATATACCACGGACACAAATACGAATTACCACAAAAATGTACCGCAGTCTAGATCAATATTGACAGTGTTATTCCCATTGTAAATGAATGGTATGCCACTAAATGTTTGTTAACGTGCTTGTAGAAGAACCTCTAACAAACGTGGACATCATCGCGCGGAAAACCGTTTCATATACTTATTGGACGATACATGGGCGGTCCTGTTAGCGCCATTGCGCGGCTACGTGCAAATAGTCATGTTGGCGTTCTTGCACGACGACATGCAAATATTCATAATGGCGTGTTCAAGACTATACAACGGTCTTGCTGGTGTCTTCATCCAACAATACACGGGTCGTCCTGTTGGCGTCATAATCCACGGGTGGTCTTGATTACATACTAGTACAATACCTTATTGGTCCATAACCGAGGATACACAGTTGGTCCTGGCGATGTCCTTAAAATTATGCGGTGTATATATAATTGCGTACTACGTATGTAATCGTGTTCAGTCTTATTGTTATCATTAACATTAGCATTATAATTATCGTTATCATTATCGTTATCGTCATCGTCATCGTCATCGTTAAAATGAGAATATCGTTATCTAAAACATATATTAGGACACAGCCATAGATATATCCAGCAACATATCCAAAGGCATACCCATACGCGTAGCCATAGGCACATCCATAAGATAGCCATAGACATACACATAAGCACAGCCATAGACATACCCATAAACACATCCATAGACATACCCATAAGCATGGTCATATACATGCCCATAAGCATGGCCATAGACATACACATAAACACAGCCATATACATACCCATAAGCACAGCCATATACATACCCATAAGCACAGCCATAGACATACCCATAAGCACAGCCATAGACATACCCATAAGCATGGCCGTAGACATAACCATAAGCGTAGCCATAGGCATATCCATACGATAGCCATAGACATACTCACATGCACTGCCATAGACATACCCATAAGCATATGCATAGGCATAATCGTAGCCATAGGCATACACATAAGATAGCAATAGACATACCCATAAGCGTAGCCATAGACATACCCATAAGCATATGCATAGGCATAAGCGTAGCCATAGGCATACACATAAGATAGCAATAGACATACCCATAAGCGTAGCCATAGACATACCCATAAGCATATGCATAGGCATAAGCGTAGCCATAGGCATACACATAAGATAGCAATAGACATACCCATAAGCGTAGCCATAGACATACCCATAAGCATATGCATAGGCATAAGCGTAGCCATAGGCATACACATAAGATAGCAATAGACATACCCATAAGCGTAGCCATAGGCATACACATAAGATAGCAATAGACATACCCATAAGCGTAGCCATAGACATACCCATAAGCACATGCATAGGCATAAACGTAGCCATAGGCATACACATAAGATAGCAATAGACATACCCATAAGCGTAGCCATAGGCATACACATAAGATAGTAATAGACATACCCATAAGCGTAGCCATGACATACACATAAGATAGCAATAGACATACCCATAAGGGTAGCCATAGGCATACACATAAGATAGCAATAGACATACCCATAAGCGTAGCCATAGGCATACACATAAGATAGCAATAGAAATACCCATAAGCGTAGCCATAGGCATACACATAAGATAGCAATAGACATACCCATAAGCGTAGCCATAGGCATACACATAAGATAGCAATAGACATACCCATAAGCGTAGCCATGACATACACATAAGATAGCAATAGACATACCCATAAGGGTAGCCATAGGCATACACATAAGATAGCAATAGACATACCCATAAGCGTAGCCATAGGCATACACATAAGATAGCAATAGAAATACCCATAAGCATAGCCATAGGCATACACATAAGATAGCAATAGACATACCCATAAGCGTAGCCATAGGCATACACATAATATAGCAATAGACATACCCATAAGCGTAGCCATAGGCATACACATAAGATAGCAATAGACATACCCATAAGCGTAGCCATAGGCATACTATAAGATAGCCATAGACATACGTATAAACATAAACATATCCATAGACATACTCATAAGCATATCCATATGCATACCCATAAGCGTAGCCATAGGTATATACATAAGATTGCCATAGACAAACACATAATCACAGCCATAGATATACCCATAAGCATATCCATAGACATACCCATAAGCGTAGCCATAGGCATACCCATAAGCATATCTATAGTCATACCCATAAGCGTAGCTATAGACATATCCATAAGATAGCCATATCCATATCCATAAGTACAGCCATAGGCATACCCATAAGCATAGCCATAGACAACCACATAAGCATAGCCATAGGCATATCCATAAAATAGCCATATACATATCCATTAGTACAGTCATACAGTCATAGGCATACCCATAAGCATATCTATAGGCATATCCATAAGATAGCCACAGACATACCCATAAGTACAGCCATATATATACCCATAAGCATATCCATAGACATACCCATAAGTACAACCATATATATATATACCCATAAGCATATCCATAGGCATACCCATAAGCATAGCCATAGACATACCCATAAGTACAGCCATATATATACCCATAAGCATATCCATAGGCATACCCATAAGCATAGCCATAGACATACCCATAAGTACAGCCTTTATATACCCATAAGCATATCCATAGACATACCCATAAGCATAGCCATAGACATACCCATAAGTACAGTCATATATATATATATATATATATATATATATATATATATATATATATATATATACCCATAAGCATAGCCATAGATATACCCATAAGCATAGCCATAGACATATACATAAGCATAGCCATAGACATACCCATAAGCATAGCCATAGACATAAGCATAGCCATGGACATACACATAAGCATAAAAATGAGCATTCTATAATTGATAGTTTTATCATTTAATCATTTAACATGTAAATACTGCACACAATATTGCATTTTCCCTGAGACAGCATAAAAAGCCAAGTAGCAATCTGCCGGTTGTAAATATTCATTCAAGTGGTGGCGAATCAAACGTTAACAAGCTAGCCGCCGGAACATGTGGTTTTAATCCCACGAATTCCGTATTGAATTTTTCACTTGATAATGGCTGGTATCGTGTTGATTATTTTCTCGTATCATTAAACATTATTTTGACTTTTCTCTCATGAACAAAAGGAAAGCCAATACTTTTTCATTGACTATTTAGTCTTTTATCTATAAAACAAGTCATTTGTGAATAGCTCGTGCACGAATTATCATTGATTTTGGCATTCTGTGAGCGGCGTGTATTGATGACTTTAATTAAAAAAAATAGTTTGCTGTGCAACCTCGTAATAAAACAATAGAAAACCTGTCACTGTTCCCATACATATAAAACAGTCATGAATAACAAATACAGTTTTAACTTCGCTACTGGGCGTCCATTCTTTTGATGACTTTGAATGATTAGCGTTTAACATGCTTTTGTTGAGCGGTTAGTTGAGTTGAGAAAAAATGTCATGACCATTGCTTATTCTTATGTAGGCTGACCATGCAATCGCTTGCACTCGGCCAATTCCGTCATTCGTTGGTATACTAGTAAGGGAAATCGGAGATGTGTTCCGAATGGTTTGTCAGGTCTGCGCGTTCAGAAACAACAAACGTTTGCTAGCATATCAAATTTATTTTCCAGGACACTGACTCAATCTCAAAGTATCACAGATTACACGATAAATTAAGGATACTAGACAGCATAATGTATTTGCTGTTTAAGTTTGAGCCCATTGTTGGGTTTTATTTTTATTTTGGAAATTCCAAGATATTTTTAAAGGCTTGTCATGCGTAGAAAGATCCGTCTCAAAGAAGGGAAACTTACATTTTAATGTTTGTTGACATCTGCAGTGCCAAAGTAGCAGTTATGTTTCACCGAAGAGATTCGTGTTTTTTTTTCAGTTTAGTGTGTTAACTATTTACAAAGTGAAAGTAGACTTCAGAAATGTATTCATTCCCCCAATTTCCAAACATCCATTTTTTCTCTAAATTCACAATTCAAACATGACAATACTTTCAATATACATCAAAGATACACCTTGAAATAAATAATAATGAACTTCACTTAAATATTTCTAAATATTATATAATTGTTATAAAATTGTAACAGACAGATAAGCAGGTATTATACAAGGAGTGACAGTATCTAATGGATTCACCAAATAACTTTAGAAGAGCAAATTGAGTTTTTGAATGACGTTTCGAAGGAGAAAAAAAAATGCATTGTGGTACCCCTGGCTTGTTACGGAAAAAGTTCTAAAATAATTGTAATGAAAGCAAAAGCAAGAGTCAATGCACTACTAGTGACTGCCTGTTTTGGAAGGTGTGTATATATCTACAGAACTACCAGTTTTGAATAGTGAAATTATTCACTCTTTTGAGTGTCAAAATCAATAATCAGTCAAAAATATCAAACTTTCAAACTGAACAAATGTCTTTTTAAAACTGCAGAGAGAGAGTATGCAAGGAATTATATAAAGAAGGCCTTCTATATAGGACCTTGGTGTGTGTAATTAAACTCGAAGTGAAATGTGAATATCAAGTGTGCTAAAACTGGTATATCTGGTAATCGAACTTGACAATGTAGAAATAAGGAGAAAATTGAAAAATAAAATAAAGTATGATATAAATAAAGAAAATATTTGTTTTTGAAACTTCTTTTCCTGTTGTAAATTGCTTAATTATACACTGTCTTAATTCTAAACATCGTTATGATGCTCATAATCAAATCCATTTATCCACATATGTAATTTTTTATAAGAATGATTGAATTTTGCGCGCTAAAATATACGTTAAAAAACTCCCTGTTTTAGGAATGAATTTCCCAGTAAATAACCGCTTACTCACAGGTTGGGGTCCTGAAAATATCACATGTATGCACTAGGACGCCGGTCAGCGCGTAACCGCCACCTAGTGGTTAGCAATTAATACCGACAGCAGAACATTTAATAGTATTCTTGCCGAAATTTATGTATGTTGGTACGAAAAAGCTATGCCATAAGTCAAACAAGAATTTAAATTTATTCAAATTGATAAAATAATACATAAGTGACCAGACAAAAACTATAAAACTATATTAATATATATACTAATATATTGATTTAAATCTCGAGTTACGTGATAATGTGGGAAAAAAAAACGTTAAGATTTTAATGTTCGTATACCGGTAGTATTCAATGGTTGAGAACATACCATGCTATGAATAAGTGGGATAGTTTTGTAGCTAAGCATGGCCTCCGGTTATTGTTGGCGAAGGAAGACCAGCATCACCGTCCTTCCGCAAATAACTGGCATCATCATCATCATCATCATCATCATCATCATCATCATCATCATCATCATCATCATCATCAATTTCATCATTATCATCATCAGCAGTAGCAGCGGCAGCATCACCATCAGAGCTATAATCATCATCATCATCATCATCATCATCATCGTCATCGTCATTTTCAACTTCATCATCATCATCATCATCAGTAGCAGCAGCAGCAGCAGCAGTGGTATCATCATCAGTGCCATCATCATCATCATCATCATCATCATCAACATAATCATCACCATCATCATCAACAACAACATTATCATCATCATAATCACCACTATATTAACGGTTTCTGCGACTAATACGTAACAGAACGCTATTTAACAAACATAACTTGACCTATTAAATTCCGGTGACCTTAATTATCAACAAGTGGGCCACTTTATCGCAGCTTTCGATTTTAAGAGGATTGTATTTACCCAGATTCGCTCTATACCTCTATGTCGAATATACACGGTCATACACCTGCGTTGTTAAAACTAATGATCTTTTTCATTCTCGCTTTAATTCTACTTTGTTACTCTGAAGTTTTGATGTCATCCCTATTGAACGCCCCTCTATTGAAGAGTAATCTCGGATAATACCCCGAAATTGTCTAAACCCCCAGAAGACAGTTGGCTTTGTGCAACAAATCATTGACATTTGATGGAGTACCCGACACTGTACGTTGTATTGCCCAATTAATAATACCGTATAACGAGCCCATCCACTCCATCCGTGGGTGGCGGGGAGGAATCAGTCAATGGACTTGGAAAAAAAAAGGAACGAAGGGTCTCAATAATTAAAAGCCGGCTTTGGCGAAATATTAGCAAATGTCAAAAATTGTAAAAAGAGTCTAATATGAAGTGATGTGACCAATTGATTGCGACGTCATCATTTTGACAGCAACACACTTAGAGCTATCGTTATAACTGGTAAGTCCATAACATTCGAAATATAATTAAGGAGGCTTTGTTATGCAGAGTGCAGATTCAACTACTTCCACGTTGGATCATGCGGCTTTCGATTTCCTCCATTAGTACGCAGGCGTCGGATATTAACGTTTTCCACTCATAAAAATACTTTTATTCTCTTACAAAATGCTTTCAAGCATTTTAAAATATAATAGGCGTATTTAATTATTTGGAATACAATTCACAGAAATACATTTTCCAACAATTGATAGAAGTACAATGTATCTTTTCATAAAACATGATAAAAATGCAGATGTACGGTTAAGAGTCCGACGGAGAGTCCGATGTTAGCCGATGTTAGCCGATCAAGAATGGAGTCCACTGCAATATTTGATATACGAAATATGACTCTTCCCAACATATAAACGAAATTAAAGGTATGTACACATACTTCGGTATTCTGCTTTCATACTTTACTTGCATCATATGCAAACTAATTTATAATTTTCTGAAACAGGTTTAAGTAAAACTGTATAAATATTGCCGTATGTTCCCTTAAAAAAATAGATCAGGGCTTGCCAAAGTCTTAAAATTATCTATAAGCTTTTATTCCCAATATATCATCCCTATAAATACTCACTGACCCCGTATATATATATAAACATATATATATATATATATATATAATAGAATATATATAAGAGAATATATATATATATATATATTTAAACATGCCAAAATAGTATATTGAAAAAGGATTTCCTAACTTTGGCTACACGCCTATGTAAGACTAAAATAGATTTTCCGCTTAAAATTGCAGCAAATTTTGTGACATATTAAATGAGTCTCGTGATTTCATTTTGATTATATTTTCATCCGTTATATAGGTTTACATTCGAAAAATTGTTTCATCTTTAAAAGAGTCCGAATGACGATGTGAAGGTCGTCAAGCAGCATTTAAGAGCCGTCTATTTTAAGAATGGGGATTTTGCTTCAAGTTATATTTAAACATCGATTTTGTCACGTTTTAGTGGATTTGACATACCAAACCATTTGGATTTTATTTATTATTAAAAATGAGATGCTTTTTATTCATTTAAAAGACATGTTTTTATTCCCCCCCCCCCCCCCCCCCCCCCCCCCGGATATTCTCCCTTTAACTCCTATGATTCGTTGTGAAATAGAGAGATTTCTCAGTGACTTACTTTTTAACTTAACTGATAAAAAATGTAAACATCTTTTTCATTTTTTTTAATCATAAGACATGAATAAGAGGGTTGATATCAATGAAATATCAATTAAATTTCACTTAATATGCTCGCGCTGGTAGCTTTGTCAACAATGCCCACATTCGGCAGACATGGAAGGTAAAAATAGCATAACTTCCCTTGACACCTCGGCAGACATAGTAAGTAAAATAGCATAACATCCCTTGACGTCTCACACCACTATTACATTTCCCATAGGGCTCCATTTTAACATTTATGTCCAAAAACACAGTGAAAAATTCTGCAGCATGTGTCTGGGCTCAAATTCTTCACTGGTTCAAGATATGCAATTTTAAAGGAAAAAGCATACATTGAATAGGTTATTATTTTTTTAATTCAATGCTTTTGTGAGACCTATCAATTTCCAAAGTAATAATATGTCAACTATTCGCCCTAGATGCAGCTCGACCCAACAATTCTGAATTGACACATAATTGTCAAGAAAACTGGTATCAGCTTCAAATTTTCAGTGGTGAAAATTACTGACCATTTAACTCATGCTGGCAAAAACAAACCATTGCAGTACAAAGCCCTGAAAAAAAAGAAGAAAAAAGAGACCTAACGTTTTATTTCTACATCCTTCTTCTGTAGGTCCGGGGTACTCAAGGGAGATAATAGTGGGGTGAGTCCTTGACACCTCGGCAGACATGGAAGGTAAAAATAGCATAACATCTCTTGACACCTCGGCAGACATGGTAGGTAAAATAGCATAACCTTCCTTGACACCTCGGCAGACATGGTAGGTAAAAATAGCATAACCACCCTTGTCACCTCGGCAGACATGGTAGGTAAAATAGCATAACCTCCCTTGACAACTCGGCAGACATGGTAGGTAAAAATAGCATAACCTTCCTTGACACCTCGGCAGACATGGTAGGTAAAAATAGCATAACCTCCCGTGTCACCTCGGCAGACATGGTAGGTAAAAATAGTATAACCTCCCTTGACATCTCGCTTCAGTGATGGTAAGACAGTTCTTGCTCTAAAAAGTCATTTGTAATGTTTAACTTTTTTTCAAAATGGTTCATAAAGACTGTGATTGAGTAAAGCAAAGACTGACATATACAGCAACAAGACATCACTGGTTCTTAAAAGTGGCTTTTATTGGATATGCGAGTGTATTTAACAGCAGCTGGTGTCCTTTTTTTTAAATCAACAAAAAATGGAGAGGTATTACTTTACTGTTTTTTTAAATGGCCAAATATACCAGTTATTGTGAATTCTATGAGCAGATAAATTCTTGCTATGCAAAAAATACTTTAAATGATTTTTATACAGATAAATATAGAGCGTAAGAGCGTAGCCCTAACATACATAGAACACAGAGAAAACACTAATTGTATGGCGGCGAGACCTTCAGTTCCAGGGCACTACACGAGTAATGGCAAGAACAGTATGTCTGTGACACGTACATGTGTAAAACAGTGAAATCTACAGTTCCAGGGCACAAAACGAGTAATGGCAAGAACAGTATGACTGTGACACGTGCATGTTGTAAAACAGTGAGACCTACAGTTCCAGGGCACTACACGAGTAATGGCAAGAACAGTATGACTGTGACACGTGCATGTTGTAAAACAGTGAGACCTACAGTTCCAGGGCACTACACGAGTAATGGCAAGAACAGTATGACTGTGACACGTGCATGTTGTAAAACACGGAGACCTACAGTTCCAGGGCACTACACGAGTAATGGCAAGAACAGTATGACTGTGACACGTGCATGTTGTAAAACAGTGAGACCTACAGTTCCAGGGCACTACACGAGTAATGGCAAAAACAGTATGCATGTGACACGTGCATGTTGTAAAACAGTGGGACCTACAGTTCCAGGGCGTTACACGAGTAATGGCAAGAACAGTATGCCTGTGACACGTGCATGTTGTAAAAAAGTGAGACCTACAGTTCCAGGGCGCTACACGAGTAATGACAAGAACAGTATGCCTGTGACACGTGTATGTTGTAAAAAAGTGAGACCTACAGTTCCAGGGCACTACACGAGTAATGGCAAGAACAGTATGACTGTGACACGTGCATGTTGTAAAACAGTGAGACCTAAAGTTCCAGGGCGCTACACGAGTAATGGCAAGAACAGTATGACTGTGACACGTGCATGTTGTAAAACAGTGAGACTTAAAGTTCCAGGGCGCTACACGAGTAATGGCAAGAACAGTATGCGTGTGACACGTGCATGTTGTAAAACAGTGATACAGTTCCAGGGCGTTACACGCGTAATGCCAAGAACAGTATGCCTGTGATACGTGCATGTTGTAAAACAGTGAGACATACAGTTCCAGGGCGCTACACGAGTAGTTGCAAGAACAGTATGACTGTGAAACGTGCATGTTGTAAAACGCTTAAGTAAGTCGAAACATTAAAGTTGCTTGAATATGTATCAAGATCATAGAACCATTCTACCCTTTCCTTTATTGATATTTGTTTTTATTTCATTATGTAGGCCTATTTTAATTTTTTTTCTTAAAGTTACAGGAGAGCACGTAAACATGCCCTCTTGTTTGAATCATAAATTTTTGATACGCCGTAAAACTATAATCACTAATAAAGATTTTGGCGCTTTTATATTAATCTACATTATTATTTATATATTATATGTATATATATATGATTAGCCGTGTTTAGATTACCGGACATGTTTATACACCGGCTTTTAGTGTATTGGCTACCGCAATGGAACCAAGAGTTAAAAGTCTAAATATATGTGTCATAAACAATCTGGTCAAAAGGTTAAAAGACTTAATCCCGAAATGACATGAGAGAAAGTGTATCTCAATCCTTTAAACAAATACAGACTAAACAAAAGAAGTTCAACTATCAAACATTTAAATTAATGGTATGGGGAGTAGATCGCCAGATCAACAGCTTTAGGACACTGGCAATCTGTAAAAAACAACATTCAACTTTTACAATGATACGCGCAATAACGCGTAATGCGTAAGGTAAATACGGAACGTGGATTTTTTAACGAATACAATCGAGTAAGCCGCATGCTGATTTCTGCAAGCAGTCAGATCGCTTTTGACCGAAAATTGTTTGACTTTCGTCTCGAGAAACTGCAGGGGTGTACGGTATTGTACTTTCTTTGGCCCCTTTCTTTTAATTCATTTTAATGGGTTTCAACGTCATTTCAAGCACATTATATTGTATCAAACTTTATTGGTGGAGGAAAACTTCTGCAATATATATATTATAAGATATGTAAATAAGTTTATGCAGAGATTTTTCAAATAAACATTGATTTTAGAGTGGGATATCCTACGTCTATCCCAGAACCTGATATCTCCCGAATCAGGTCTAATAACAACCATTGAAAAAGCAGGGAATTCCATGCCTGTCCCAAAATTCATAGCAATTGAACGGTAAACTGTGACGTCATTTAAACTGTCAACTGAAGCAACTGACCAATCAACGTGATCAAATGTGGCTATCCCAACATTGCTTTTTAACGTTTTAACGGACCCAGCCGGGGAAAGCTGGGTCCGTACTACAGACTAGGGATATCCTATAACAGCAGGGCCCTAGAGTTACTTGGAATTCCTGATCAAGGTAATTTTCACACAATGATTTCAAAATTAACATATATACTATGATTCAATATATGGATACACCTCAATGAATAGCAAAATGTCAATAAGATATTTCTCTAATTCAATACAATTGTTCTTATGTATCGTTTGAATCCATTGATTAACGTGAAGGTTTTAACACAAAACTAAGTGAATTGGTAAAAAAATGACCATTTTCGGCAGAATATTTATACTACAATCTCTCAAACGATTTGCATGAACTCTGGTACGAAGAAAGGTAAAATAAAACATTAAAGTTATATAATATTAGGTTTCTTATTCCAGCAGAACCTCATGTTAGTGTAAAGAACAATCCCAGACTTTTTGAGGTGACTGTAAGGTCAGAAATCATTAGACCTGAACATCCGAAGCATTGCAAGTGTTATAAATATAACTGGTAAGTTCTTGTACAAATTACGGAATAATGGTTCAACTAATATTTGATCAGGGATTACAACAAGTCAGGGTTGACTTTTTCACTTCGAGTCGTTGGCAAATTGACCTGACAGACTTAATTATGAGGTTATGCCAAAGGTCTGCTATTACATTCAGTACTCATGTAGACGTATTTATGAACTGCCGTACATCAAAACAGTGATAATGCTAATGATAATAATAATGATAATGATAATAACAATGACAAAGATAATGACGATGATAATGATAATTTATAATAATTTATATTAATAATTTTTTTTTTTTTTTGAATGGGGTTTAACGCCATTTTCAACACATTTCAGGTTATATATGGCATATCCAGTTTTACTGGTGGAGGAAGACCTCAGACTGAGTCAGACTGAGTAGAACCACCGTCCTTCCGCAAGTAACTGGAAACTTTCTCACATAAAGTTTTTGGAGCGAGCGGGACTCGAACCTACGACCATAGCGGTGAGAGGTAAGTGATCTTGAGACGGCGCCTTAGACCACTCGGCCACGGAGGACCCATATTAATAATGATAAAGATGATAATAAAAAAAAAGATGATAATGATTATGGTTGTATTAGAAATACTATTAATAATGATAAAGGTAATTAATAAATACTACAAAAGTGGTACGGCTACTACGACAACAACTGCTACTGCTGCCTCGTTTTTGCTGCTACTTCTACTGCTTCTGCTATTGTACTGCTGCTACTACTAATAATCTAATAATAATAAAAAATAACAGTTATGATAATAATAATAATGATAATGATGATGATGATGATGATGATGATGATGATGATAAATAAATAAATAATGATAATTATGATCGATAATAAATATAGTAACCAAGAAATAAACAATAGTTATAAATAATAAAAATAAATAAATGAACGAATGAATGAATGAATGAATGAATGAATGAATGAATGAATGAATGAATGAATGAATGAATGAATGAGGAACGAATGAACGAACTAATGAATGAATGGATAAATGAATGAATGATTGAATGAATGAATGAATGAATGAATGAATGAATGAATGAATGAATGAATGAATGAATGAATGAATGAATTAATTAATTAATGAATGAATGAATGATTGAATGAATAAATAAATAAATAAATAAATAAATGAATATGTAAATATGTAAACTGGTAAACAATAAAATAAGTAAATACTACTACTACCACATAGTGCATGAGTATATGATCCACATGTAACGTGTTTACGAAACACATGTACGGACCTCAGAAGTTTATGTTAAGGCAAAAGGTGAAAAGAAACCTATTTATGCTCAATTAATTTTTAAAAAGTTTAAGATGGTATTATGTACTTTTTGTGTCAAAATTTTTTGATTTATAAAACGGGGTTTTATTTCCGACTGACCTCCCGTGCTTCTTGACTTTGGATTAATTTCAACTTGAACTTTTCTGTAATGTTTCGCAATACCGTGCATTTTATTTGAACTATAAACACTGGCTTCTGTTAGAAATCAGGTTGTCAAGTCTGAACTTTTACATGTAAGTAAATTTAATACAAATACACGTATATCCCATTGTGTTATGGTTAAACGAGAAAATCGCCGCGGTGACCTAGTGGTAGCGTGTTTGAATTGTCCGTGAGTTATGCTGGGTTTAATTAATTAAACACAGGGAGGGTGTGGTCTGAGGCAGAGGTTTCGGACACAGGATCGGACGGTCGGGTGTTTGATCCCATGAGACAGACAGACAGACAGACAGACAGACAGACAGACAGACAGACAGACAGACAGACAGACAGACAGACAGACAGACAGACAGACAGACAGACAGACAGACAGACAGACAGACAGACAGACAGACAGACAGACAGACAGACAGACAGACAGACAGACAGACAGACAGACAGACAGACAGACAGACAGACAGACAGACAGACAGACAGACAGACAGACAGACAGACAGACAGAGCGAATAACTTTATTCAATCACATTTGGAGAGACCACGACTAGAAGACACAAACCGTTCTTCATTGCACGTGTTTATCTTATATAAAACACATTCTTACAATGCCCATAAGAAACGAACATCGGCGAAAAAAACAGTAATTTATATGTTTTCTTAAGATCAAAGCAATTGCATGTCAAAAAGGCAAACTATAGTATTAACTTCGCCAAAACAGACCCATGATAAATACCTCTTTATCTGACCTCCACGCACCCTTAAAACTTTAACTACAGGCGTTTTAATACCATTTACATTTTTTTTCTATTCTATTAATCGTTAAATGCTTAATACGCCAAAACAATATGATCCAATTTCAATTGATTCTGTTGCCTGTTTAAAAAATGAAGTGGCAAACCTCTCTGGCTTATGTGAGCTTAAATACGCTTATTTGCCCTCTGTTGAGTGGTTTGACGAGTCAATTTTTGGCATAACAAGTCAGGCGCGGTGGTAATGCGCTTAATCAAGAGAAAGATTAATTGCCCAGAGTATAGTGTCCGCATTAGTAGGTTAAACACTTAAACACTCCAAAATCGATTTTGCGTAATCAGTAAATAAGAGATTAAAAGATTGAAGATTACATGCATTTATTATTTATTCGTTCCATAACTCATATAGTGTGGTACCCTGCCGAACTTCATTTGCTTCCGGTAAGAATACAGCGAAGGATGTCAGACAGGGTTACCAGACCATTATTCATGATGATGTTTGGTTTGTTTATGTTTTTTTTTTTTTTTTTTTTTTCGTCTGCATTGCTTATTCGGATAACCTTTTATAAAGCTATCGTTGTAAAATAATCTTCTGAAATTTGCTAATGGTGTGAAATTAAACCAAACTATATTTATCAATGGTTAAATGACATAAATATTGACTTGCGCAGCAGGTAACCTGAACACAGTAACCAGTCTACGTATCTTGACTGTGACTCCTGCTGCAATTGGCGTCCATAAAATAATATTTGATGCAAGTATAAATACTTCAGCACGTTTGTTTTTTTAAAAAAAAGTTTTAATGTTTATTTCATTTGTAAAAATACTTAATAAAAAATATGGCTTTTTTTTTTATTGAAAAGAATGTCAATATTTAGGCCGGAAATCCAGCCCATATGATTTTCATTGGTTACAATCGGCGTTCAAGATAGACGTTAGGTCACATCTTCCACGTATAAATAAAAAATGAAGCTTGAACAAGCACTATGACATCATACACATGGTGCAGGAAATACCCGCCAGAATGGAACTGAGAGTGAGTGTCATCAATCGGAATTCCTCTATAATTTTCGCAGATGTTGCTTTGCATTTTAGACTGCGTATTATACTCGGCATTCATTGCAAGATTAATACAAAGATGATAAACAGCATTCTATTTACTGCGTAACAAAATAGATAAACAAAACAGCAGTCAAAGGCATGAGTGCTCACTTTTTCCGAAACGGAAGTAGAGTGAACCAGCCGAGTGGAGTTTGAGCAGCAGATAGTAGACGAGCCAACTAACCATGCTTCCCTTTCGTCACCAACGATTGCCACTGAAAAACATTCCTAACAGACCAGCGTTTGGCCAATCTTCAACCTTTATTTAGTTTAAACATATCTATATTAGAAAAATGTAAACATGAAGTTCGATCTACTTTCGAAGTACTTGTTGTTTACAGAACAGAACATATATTTTATTTGACTTATACATACAGTATCTTGTTTAAACATATACTCATACACACATTCATTTTAACACATGAAAGGGTTACATACACACGCAAACACTACCGGCCGTCCATACGCACGCACGCACGCACGCACGTTCGCACGCACGCACACTTGTGAGCACTCACAACAACTAGGTTACTTTGACTACAAGTCTTGCTGTTAGTCTTGATACTTATACTTATGTATGGGAAGCGTAGTCTAGTGATAAAGCATCGAACCCATGATCAGGGGGTCGTTGGATCGATCCTCCGCCATGGTTTTGAGCAAGGCACCTTTTCCGCATATGTTTAGTACCGGTTCTACCCAGCAAGACTTCGAGCGTGGTCTGTCTTAGTTGTAAGAACTTGGTTCACAATCGAAGTAAAATTAATAATTTCAAAACACAAAAGAAAACGCTTTTTTTGTTACTTTAAAAGTAAACAAATTTGACACGATGTCGTGAATAGGCCTTGACTGAGACGCGGATCTCTCCTGGAACATTATCATTACGAAACGTCTCTGATACCAAATGTAATGATTTGTTAGTTATTCGTTTCGATTTATTGAATTAACAATTTCACGACTCATTTTTTAAAAAAAAACATCGATCAAGGTCTTACCCACTTGACATGCACTTCAAATCTAGATCAGTATCCAATTACAGAGAAACGTGTGACTTTATGTCGTGCTACATTTAGAACTGCCTCAAAATAACCCTCATAGACCAACTCGCAGGTTAATTGATCTTCAGAACGCTGTGGCGGATTTTCCAAAAATTACCACACTTGAAATCACTTTTTAAAATTTCTTACAATTTGCTTAAAGTCAACCAATGTCAAGATGGGTATTAATTAAAGCCTCGACTACCGGTCCTCTTTACTTCTCACCGGACGATTGCACTCTTGTCGCATTTTGATGGCTTGGCTGACTAAACAGCCATCTGACGTGGACCCCTTGTAACACACAAGCCACCCAGAATTTGTCCTTAAGTCCGCGTTTAGTTGAAGCAAAATGCTAACAAAAAGCTCACTTCTGGCGCACCCAAGGGTGGATGCATTGTTCCTTATTTGTTTAACTCGGATCTAGTCACGTTGAAGTCAGCGGCGGACGGATGGTTTAAGAAAGTGGAGATACTTCAACAGTAATTAAAGAAAATAAAACTATTTGACACTGGTAATTAGACGTATCAGGTTTGTTGACTTTGTCAAAGATATGGGCAAAGTCATCGGGGGAGAGTATAATTTCTTAAATAGATACATATTGATGTTGGTGTCAGGCTTCATGCTGGACACTGACATGGACTAGACATGCATGGAAGAAATGTAGATATTGATAAAGTGAATTAATTGAAATAAACTAATCATGCAAATTATATTCATTTTCAAGTTTGGTGAAGAGTTGGTGAATTAATAAGTAAAGGAGTGTCATTTAAACCGAAACCGTGTGTTACATTGAGATTTATTGTGCGCTGCTCATGTATATGTATCAAACACAAATATTCGAAAAATTGGCATTTTTGAGAAAAACAGAAACTTCAATTTTCTAAAGAAACGGTTTTGTTTATATTGGGTCTGCCATTTTTTTAAACAGTATTTAGATTTTGTAACGGCTATCAGCGCAATTACTATTCGTTCCTCGGATCTGACCAGTACTGACCAGCGGTTGACCAGTACTAGACACACCTTATTGCTGCAACTCACTGACGACTTCCCTATATACTCGGATGTGGGAGATTTATGACCATAGAACAAAGTTAATGTCAATTATCACAAAGACTTTGGGCGACCAGGTAATTGAACTCATGACTCCTCGATTGACAGTTAGATGCGCGACCGGCTGAGCTAGCCGGAGCCGGCAAAGCCAGTTTTTGAAACGTTTTTGGCCAGTGTTTTGGGAAAGCTACAAAGGTTTATAACATACTACTAGTATATGCGTGTTATTTATGGAACCGCACTTCCTGAAACGAGGCGTTTTCGGTCGTACTGTAGGCTAGCAATAGTCGCGCGGGTTCCTCACACTGTAAATCATTCTTGGCAGCTGGGAGAAACTTACTATTTAATAATTTATTTTGAAGCGCCATTAACACCTATGTTAAAGTATGTTGCCATCTTAAATAATTACTATCAAAGTAATACTGTGTTTATGTTAATGGAAAAGGTTAACGTAGTACCTCATTTTCTGGTTGTGTCACGTGGGTTGGCCATACTTATGACTTATAAAGATAACTTCATTTCTGAACGTAGTATCAAATAATGAAGGTCACCTCAAAGTGTTTGTACATGAATCTGAATAAAACAACCATTCACTAGCAAATAACTGGTAAGTCTTCTCACTCAGTCAAATCGAACCTTAGGGACCTTAAAATACGCAGTGTTCGGTCCATCAACCGGAGACAGTGATCCGAATGACCTGTTCACTTCGGACCCTCTGTATTATAGATATATTCTCACCTAGTGTGATGATGACGGTGATAATTCCCTAATACGCATTCGTCTTTGTAACAAAATGTGACGTTTAAAAAATGGTCAGTAAATCTTTCTGAAATTATTTCAATTATCAATCTTCATCTATTCCCATTAGCATCAATTATTTTTCAAGTATATCGTCTTATGAAGGACATTGTCCGCAATCGCTGCCCCCATCTTATTATGTGGGATCAGCTTATCGGCGGCTGTCCGTTTGTGGTATCCATTCGCTATACATAAGTTACTGTCGGCGGTCAATGGAAGTTGACAATTATAACAGTCCTGGTGTTTTGGCCTTTCTGATACACGATTAGTTTCACTTCTGCATCAATTCTGTGTATTTTGGGACATATCATGTCATTAAGGGTACATTGTCCGATTAGTAAAGTAAAGTCGACGGAAGACTCTGTGTGTGTCTAGTTTTATGAAATGATTGAACTCAAATTGAGTAAAACTATTTCTTAACAGCCATACATACCACCCAATACGGCGAGCTTTCGTCTGAAATACAACAGCCATACATACCACCTAATACGGCGAGCTTTCGTCTGAAATACAACAGCCATACATACCACCTAATACGGCGAGCTTTCGTCTGAAATACAACAGCCATACATACCACCCAATACGGCGAGCTTTCGTCTAAAATACAACAGCCATACATACCACCCAATACGGCGAGCTTTCGTCTGAAATACAACAGCCATACATACCACCCAATACGGCGAGCTTTCGTCTGAAATACAACAGCCATACATACCACCCAATACGGCGAGCTTTCGTCTGAAAAACAACAGCCATACATACCACCCAATACGGCGAGCTTTCGTCTGAAATACAACAGCCATACATAACACCCAATACGGCGAGCTTTCGTCTGAAATACAACAGCCATACATACCACCCAATACGGCGAGCTTTCGTCTGAAATACAACAGCCATACATACCACCCAATACGGCGAGCTTTCGTCTGAAATACAACAGCCATACATACCACCCAATACGGCGAGCTTTCGCCTGAAATACAACAGCCATACATACCACCCAATACGGCGAGCTTTCGCCTGAAATACAACAGCCATACATACCACCCAATACGGCGAGCTTTCGCCTGAAATACAACAGCCATACATACCACCTAATACGGCGAGCTTTCGTCTGAAAAACAACAGCCATACATACCACCCAATACGGCGAGCTTTCGTCTGAAAAACAACAGCCATACATACCACCCAATACGGCGAGCTTTCGTCTGAAATACAACAGCCATACATACCACCCAATACGGCGAGCTTTCGTCTGAAATACAACAGCCATACATACCACCAAATACGGTGAGCTTTCGTCTGAAAAACAACAGCCATACATACCGCCCAAAACGGCGAGCTTTCGTCTGAAATACAACAGCCATACATACCACCCAATACGGCGAGCTTTCGTCTGAAAAACAACAGCCATACATACCGCCCAATACGGCGAGCTTTCGTCTGAAATACAACAGCCATACATACCGCCCAATACGGCGAGCTTTCGTCTGAAAAACAACAGCCATACATACCACCTAATACGGCGAGCTTTCGTCTGAAAAACAACAGCCATACATACCACCCAATACGGCGAGCTTTCGTCTGAAAAACAACAGCCATACATACCACCCAATACGGCGAGCTTTCGTCTGAAATACAACAGCCATACATACCACCCAATACGGCGAGCTTTCGTCTGAAATACAACAGCCATACATACCACCAAATACGGTGAGCTTTCGTCTGAAAAACAACAGCCATACATACCGCCCAAAACGGCGAGCTTTCGTCTGAAATACAACAGCCATACATACCACCCAATACGGCGAGCTTTCGTCTGAAAAACAACAGCCATACATACCGCCCAATACGGCGAGCTTTCGTCTGAAATACAACAGCCATACATACCGCCCAATACGGCGAGCTTTCGTCTGAAAAACAACAGCCATACATACCGCCCAATACGGCGAGCTTTCGTCTGAAATACAACAGCCATACATACCACCTAATACGGCGAGCTTTCGTCTGAAATACAACAGCCATACATACCACCCAATACGGCGAGCTTTCGTCTGAAATACAACAGCCATACATACCACCTAATACGGCGAGCTTTCGTCTGAAATACAACAGCCATACATACCACCAAATACGGCGAGCTTTCGTCTGAAAAACAACAGCCATACATACCACCCAATACGGCGAGCTTTCGTCTGAAAAACAACAGCCATACATACCACCCAATACGGCGAGCTTTCGTCTGAAAAACAACAGCCATACATACCACCCAATACGGCGAGCTTTCGTCTGAAATACAACAGCCATACATACCACCCAATACGGCGAGCTTTCGTCTGAAAAACAACAGCCATACATACCACCCAATACGGCGAGTTTTCGTCTGAAAAACAACAGCCATACATACCACCCAATACGGCGAGCTTTCGTCTGAAAAACAACAGCCATACATACCACCCAATACGGCGAGCTTTCGTCTGAAAAACAACAGCCATATATATTACCTCCCAATACGGCGAGCTTTCGTCAGCACATAAGCCATACACATCACTGCCCATACGAGGAGCTTCCGTCTTCAAAACAACCATACATATCACCACCCAACACTGCGAGCTTTCGTCTGCAACATAGCCATACATATCACCGCCAATACAGCGAGCTTTCGTCTACAAAACACCCATATATATATTACCTCCCAATACGGCGAGCTTTCGTCTGCAATTAAGCCATACATATCACAGCCCATACGAGGAGCTTCCGTCAGCAAAATAACCATACATATCACTGCTCATACGAGGAGCTTTCGTCTGCAAAACAACCATACATATCACCGCCAAATACGGCGAGCTTTCGTCTGCAAAACAGCCAAATATATTACCTCCCAATAAGGCGAGCTATCATCTGCAATTAAGCCATACATATCACCGCCCATATGGGGAGCTTCCGTCTGCAAAACAATCATACATATCACTGCCCAATACGGCGAGCTTTCGTCTGCAATTAAGCCATACATATCACTGCCAAATACGGCGAGCTTTCGTCTGCAATTGAGCCTTACATATCACCGCCCAACACTGCGAGCTTTCGTCTGCAACATATCCATAAATATCACCGCCCAATACGGCGAGTTTTCTTCTGCAACATAGCCATAAATATCACCGCCCATACGGGGAGCTCCCGTCTTCAAAACAATCATACATATCACTGCCCGATACGGCGAGTTTTCGTCTGCAATTAAGCCATACATATCACTGTCCATACGAAGAGCTTCCGTCCGCAAAACACCCATACATATCACCGCCAAATTCTGCGAGCTTTCGTTTGCAAAACACCCATACATATCACCGCCAAATTCTGCGAGCTTTCGTTTGCAAAACAGCTTTATATATTACCTCCCAATAAGGTGAGCTTTCGTCTGCAATTAAGCAATAAATATCACCACCCAATACGGCGAGCTTCCTTATGCAAAACAATCATACATATCACTGCCCGATACGGCGAGCTTTCGTCTGCAATTAAGCCATACATATCACTGTCCATACGACGAGCTTTCGTCTGCAATTAAGCCATAAATATCACTGTCCATACGGCGAGCTTTCGTCTGCAATTAAGCCATACATATCACTGCCAAATACGGAGAGCTTTCGTCTGCAATTAAGCCATAAATATCAATGCCAAATACGGCGAGGTTCGTCTGCAAACAACCATATATATTTCCTCCCAATACGGCGAGCTTTTGTCTGCAATTAAGTCATACATATCACTGCCCATACGAAGAGCTTCCGTCTGCAAAACAACCATACATATCACCGCTTAATAAGGCGAGTTTTCGTCTGCAATTAAACCATACATATCACCGCCCTATACGGCGAGCTTTCGTCTACAAAATTGCCATACAATTCACCGCCAAATACAGCGAGCTTTCGTCTGAAAAACAGCCATATAAATTACCTACCAATACGGCGAGCTTTCGCCTGCAAAATAGCCATACAATTCACCGTCCAATACGGGGAGGTTTTGTCTGCAACACAGCCATATATATCACTGCCCAACACTGCAAGCTTCCGTCTGCAACATAGCCATACATATTACCACCAAATGAGGTGAACGTTCGTCTGCAAAACATATACAGGTCAATTAAATTGAATTATTGATTTGGAAAAAAATATTAATGATAAATATAGAATATATATTGTTTTCAAAGAGCAATGAAGGTCCAGTAAATGAAGTGATGTACGGCTGAGCGGTCAAATAGCGCATACCAGTTAGGTTATTATATTCCCGTGTGACTCAAGAGAGTTGTTATAGCTACAACTATGTTACGTAACTAACGTATACATGTATTACAAAATCATAGCCACAGTAACAACAAGCACTTTCAAGAAAATTGAAAAATACATACTTTTTTTTCGAAAACAATTGCTTTAAACATAGATAATTTTTATTTCTATTTGAAATTTAAACAAAATAGGATAGGGTCACAGGATCTTCCAACATTAGACCTCGCACCACAAATTAACAAATAACATACTTATTGAGATGACAGTTGAAATAATAACTATTTCAAATATTGTTCAGAATCTAAATACTACATAAAAATTATAAAGTTATGCGTACTGTTATCGATATGCAAGACGACAAAGACAATGTCCTCAGCTACGTAACTAACAAAAATGCCGATTGAATAACATTTCGCTGTGAAATAAGATCTAAAATGAACAGAATACCATAGCTAAGTTTAATTAATGATTTATGTGTTTTGATAGGGATGAGAGCGTGGATTTTTGTACTAAAGCGTTAATGTCACTTCAGAAAGAAATCAGGGACATGTTGATGTGAAATCAAATAAACCAGAATCAACAGCGATCAAATCAATTAACTGATAAGACGGCCAAAAAGAAGAAACTGTCAGTATATGACCAATGCGCATATCACTTTTACCTCTTCAAAAGAATTTCAGCTAACTATTCCTTTATAAGACAATTCGACTAATGCATCATTTATCAAGGTGACTAGAAAAAAAGGAACGAGTTTTGTCTGAAAGAGTTTATCACAGCGCATGCGTTATTGATTGAGACAATGACATTTTGAAATATTCATTTGAAATTAAAGCGTTTCTAGACTTCGTCAAGAAATCAAAGCCAGTTTATTTTGGTCTTATTTGTTTTAGTCAAACAATTAAATATAGAGTTCTAATGGGAATGGTCTTGCAATACGTTAGTATTTCAGGTATTTCCGTTAATTATTGATACTTAAAAACACAAAGCCTACTTTTATACGAAACACGCAGAGCCCGACGGTGTACATAATTCGTTCACATGACAGTCTTAAATAATTTAAATCCACTAATAATCGAGAAAAGTTAAAACATTTATTTATACTTATTTATACTTCATCTAAAGCGGTAACCACGACCAAAACTACATATGGACTGCGGTAAGATTTTTTCAACATACATCATTCCATACACTGATTGATCTCCTCGGGTGAGAAAATATACCCAGTTCACATATAATACATGTAATAGCGGACACATATAAACTTAATCGGTACTGGTTACTTTTTATATCTATAGTATATTATTATTCTCATATATACATACTTCTGCCAACAAATCAGTTTGAAGCGAATTAAAGAAAAACTCGTTCATTCTGACGTTTACATATACTTCATTCAGTTATCAGAGTATTCAAACATCATTTTGTTCAAATATATATATATATATATATATATATATATATTTTGTACATAAACTTGACATTTACTTCAATCATACCCTTTCTCTGATGTTTACAAATGTTGATCATAATTCAGGAGAACTTTCCCGTCAACTCATAACGCATTGCAGTTTTTTTATTCTAACGGGTGTTCAATAAAATTGATTTTATTCTTCCAGAATTTTTTTATTTATAAAATAATTTTTGTTAATATTTCCATTTACTTTATTTGTCTATACATGAAATTATTCATACGTTCTCACAAAATGGGATTTTTTAATATAGTTTTCTTTAACATTCATAACTATCAGTTTGTCAGAATCCGTATTTCTATAAATAAGTCAATATTGAATCAATCTTGCAATATCAATTTTTCCTTATATTATAAACGTATTAACATGAATGTGTAAAGTGGTTCCTACTCAATATATCAAGGCATGCAATAATCACCATTTTCTTTCTTTCTTTGTATGTATTTGTTTCTTCTTAAGAAAATATTACTTGGATAGTCATTAACACTGTCCTATCTCCTCTTCGTGGGAAATGTTTGCACAACCTTGAAACTGCTTGAAACAGCTTAATTAGTAATTTATAAATGAAACTATTGAAATTTCCCTCATCAACATTCCGGACTTTGACGATTATATTGTACGAGCTCAACTCTGTCCATGCAGTATTTCATGTGCTAGTTACCTGCAGGAGGACAGTGGGTCACGTTAAAACCATTCCGAGACGGTAATTCGGTGTCGTAAAAACCAGTAATGTACAGAAAATGACATTAAATACTATATTAAATGTATCAGGATACTATCTATTAAATGGCATTAAAGACTATATTAGATATATCAGGATCCTATATATTAAATTGCATTAAACACTTTATTAAACATATCAGGATCCTGTATATTAAATGGCATTAAACATTTTATTAAATATATTAAATGGCATTAAAGACTATATTAAACATATCAGGATCCTATATATTAAATTACATTAAACACTTTATTAAATATATCAGGATACTATCTATTAAATGGCATTAAACACTATATTAAATATATCAGGATACTATTTATTAAATTGCATTAAACACTATATTAGATATATCAGGATCCTATATATTAAATGGCATTAAACACTTAATTATACATATAGGATCCTGTATATTAAATGGCATAAATATTTTATTAAATATATTAAATGGCATTAAACACTATATTAAACATATCAGGATCCTATATATTAAATGGCATTAAACACCATATTAAATATATCAGGATCCTGTATATTAAATGGCATTAAACACTATATAAAACATATCAGGATCCTATATATTAATGGCATTAAACACTATATAAAACATATCGGGATACTATATATTAAATGGCATTAAACACTATATTAAACATATCAGGATCCTATCTATTAAATGGCATAAAACACTATATTAAACATATCAGGATCCTATATATCAAATGTCATTAAACACTTTATTAAACATATCAGGATCCTATATTTTAAATGACATTAAACACTATATTAAACATATCAGGATCCTATATATCAAATTGCATTAAACACTATATTAAACATATCAGGATCCTATATATTAAATGGCATTAAACATTATATTAAATATATAAGGGTCTATATATTAAATGGCATTAAACACTATATTAAAATATCAGGATCCTATATATCAAATGGCATTAAACATTATATTAAACATATCAGGATCCTATATATTAAATGGCATTAAACACTATATTAAACATATCAGGATCCTATATATCAAATGGCATTAAACACTATATAAAACATATCAGGATCCTATATATCAAATGGCATTAAACATCATATTAAACATATCAGGATCCTATATATCAAATGGCATTAAACACCATATTAAACATATCAAGATCCTATATATCAAATGGCATTAAACATCATATTAAACATATCAGGATCATATATATCAAATGGCATTAAACACCATATTAAACATATCAGTATCCTATATAACAAATGACATTAAACACCATATTAAACATATCAGGATCCTATATATCAAATGGCATTAAACACTATATTAAACATATCAGGATCCTATATATATCAAATGGCATTAAACACCATATTAAACATATCAAGATCCTATATATCAAATGGCATTAAACACCATATTAAATATAGCAGGATCCTATATATCAAATGGCATTAAACACTATATTAAACATATCAGGATCCTATATATCAAATGGCATTAAACACTATATTAAACATATCAGGATCCTATATATTAAATGGCATTAAACACTATATTAAACATATCAGGATCCTATATATTAAATGGCATTAAACACTATATTAAACATATCAGGATCCTATATATCAAATGGCATTAAACACTATATTAAACATATCAGAATCCTATATATTAAATGGCATTAAACACTATATTAAACATATCAGGATCCTATCTATTTAATGGCATTAAACACTATATTAAACATATCAGGATCCTATATATTAAATGGCATTAAACACTATATTAAACATATCAGGATCCTATATATTAAATGGCATTAAACACGATATTAAACATATCAGGATCCTATATATTTAATGGCATTAAACACTATATTAAACATATCAGGATCCTATATATTAAATGGCATTAAACACTATATTAAACATATCAGGATCCTATATATCAAATGGCATTAAACACTATATAAAACATATCAGGATCCTATATATCAAATGGCATTAAACATCATATTAAACATATCAGGATCCTATATATCAAATGGCATTAAACACCATATTAAACATATCAAGATCCTATATATCAAATGGCATTAAACACCATATTAAACATATCAGGATCATATATATCAAATAGCATTAAACACCATATTAAACATATCAGTATCCTATATATCAAATGGCATTAAACACCATATTAAATATAGCAGGATCATATATATATCAAATGGCATTAAACACCATATTAAACATATCAGGATCCTATATATATCAAATGGCATTAAACACCATATTAAACATATCAAGATCCTATATATCAAATGGCATTAAACACTATATTAAACATATCAGGATCCTATATATTAAATGGCATTAAACACTATATTAAACATATCAGGATCCTATATATCAAATGGCATTAAACACTATATTAAACATATCAGGATCCTATATATTAAATGGCATTAAACACCATATTAAACATATCAGGATCCTATATATTTCATGGCATTAAACACCATATTAAACATATCAGGATCCTATATATTTAATGGCATTAAACACCATATTAAACATATCAGGATCCTATATATTAAATGGCATTAAACACTATATTAAACATATCAGGATCCTATATATTAAATGGCATTAAACACCATATTAAACATATCAGGATCCTATATATTAAATGGCATTAAACACTATATTAAACATATCAGGATCCTATATATTTAAGGGCATTAAACACCATATTAAACATATCAGAATCCTATATATTTAATGGCATTAAACACTATATTAAACATATCAGGATACTATACATCAAATGGCATTAAACACCATATTAAACATATCAGGATCCTATATATTAAATGGCATTAAACACTATATTAAATGTATTAGGATCCTATATATTAAATGGCATTAAACACTATATTAAACATTTCAGAATCCTATATATTAAATGGCATAAAACACTATATTAAACATATCAGGATCCTATATTTTAAATGGCATTAAACACCATATTAAACATATCAGGATCCTATATATTAAATGGCATAAAACACTTTATTAAACATATCAGGATCCTATCTATAAAATGGCATAAACACCATATTAAACATATTAGGATCCTATCTATTAAATGGTATTAAACACTATATTAAACATATCAGGATCCTATATATCAAATGGCATTAAACACTATATTAAACATATCAGGATCTTATATATTAAATGACATTAAACACTCTATTAAATGTATTAGGATCCTATATATTAAATGGCATTAAACACTATATTAAACATATCAGGATCCTATATATTAAATGGCATTAAACACTATATTAAACATATCAGGATCCTATCAATTAAATGGCATTAAACACTATATTAAACATATCAGGATCCTATTTATTGAATGGCATTAAACACTATATTAAACATATCAGGATCCTATATATTAAATGGCATTAAACACTATATTAAACATATCAGGATCTTATATATCAAATGGCATTAAACACTATATTAAACATATCAGGATACTATACATCAAATGGCATTAAACACCATATTAAACATATCAGGATCCTATATATTAAATGGCATTAAACACTATATTAAATGTATTAGGATCCTATATATTAAATGGCATTAAACACTATATTAAACATTTCAGAATCCTATATATTAAATGGCATAAAACACTATATTAAACATATCAGGATCCTATATTTTAAATGGCATTAAACACCATATTAAACATATCAGGATCCTATATATTAAATGGCATAAAACACTTTATTAAACATATCAGGATCCTATCTATAAAATGGCATCAACACCATATTAAACATATCAGGATCCTATCTATTAAATGGTATTAAACACTATATTAAACATATCAGGATCCTATATATCAAATGGCATTAAACACTATATTAAACATATCAGGATCTTATATATTAAATGACATTAAACACTCTATTAAATGTATTAGGATCCTATATATTAAATGGCATTAAACACTATATTAAACATATCAGGATCCTATATATTAAATGGCATTAAACACTATATTAAACATATCAGGATCCTATCAATTAAATGGCATTAAACACTATATTAAACATATCAGGATCCTATTTATTGAATGGCATTAAACACTATATTAAACATATCAGGATCCTATATATTAAATGGCATTAAACACTATATTAAACATATCAGGATCTTATATATCAAATGGCATTAAACACTATATTAAACATATCAGGATCCTATATATTAAATGGCATTAAACACTATATTAAACATATCAGGATCCTATATATTTAATGGCATTAAACACTATATTAAACATATCAGGATCCTATATATTAAATGGCATTAAACACTATATTAAACATATCAGGATCCTATATATTAAATGGCATTAAACACCATATTAAACATATCAGGATCCTATATATTTAATGGCATTAAACACTATATTAAACATATCAGGATCCTATATATTAAATGGCATTAAACATTATATTAAATATATAAGGGTCTATATATTAAATGGCATTAAACACTATATTAAAATATCAGGATCCTATATATCAAATGGCATTAAACATTATATTAAACATATCAGGATCCTATATATTAAATGGCATTAAACACTATATTAAACATATCAGGATCCTATATATCAAATGGCATTAAACATAATATAAAACATATCAGGATCCTATATATCAAATGGCATTAAACATCATATTAAACATATCAGGATCATATATATCAAATGGCATTAAACACCATATTAAACATATCAAGATCCTATATATCAAATGGCATTAAACACCATATTAAACATATCAGGATCATATATATCAAATGGCATTAAACACCATATTAAACATATCAGTATCCTATATATCAAATGGCATTAAACGCCATATTAAATATAGCAGGATCCTATATATTAAATGGTATTAAACACTATATTAAACATATCAGGATCCTATATATTAAATGGCATTAAACACTATATTAAACATATCAAGATCCTATATATCAAATGGCATTAAACACTATATTAAACATATCAGGATCCTATATATTAAATGGCATTAAACACTATATTAAACATATCAGGATCCTATATATTAAATGGCATTAAACACTATATTAAACATATCAGGATCCTATATATCAAATGGCATTAAACACTATATTAAACATATCAGGATCCTATATATTAAATGGCATTAAACATCATATTAAACATATCAGGATCCTATATATTTAATGGCATTAAACACTATATTAAACATATCAGGATCATATATATCAAATGGCATTAAACACCATATTAAACATATCAGTATCCTATATATCAAATGACATTAAACACCATATTAAACATATCAGGATCCTATATATCAAATGGCATTAAACACTATATTAAACATATCAGGATCCTATATATATCAAATGGCATTAAACACCATATTAAACATATCAAGATCCTATATATCAAATGGCATTAAACACCATATTAAATATAGCAGGATCCTATATATCAAATGGCATTAAACACTATATTAAACATATCAGGATCCTATATATCAAATGGCATTAAACACTATATTAAACATATCAGGATCCTATATATTAAATGGCATTAAACACTATATTAAACATATCAGGATCCTATATATTAAATGGCATTAAACACTATATTAAACATATCAGGATCCTATATATCAAATGGCATTAAACACTATATTAAACATATCAGGATCCTATATATTAAATGGCATTAAACACTATATTAAACATATCAGGATCCTATATATTTAATGGCATTAAACACTATATTAAACATATCAGGATCCTATATATTAAATGGCATTAAACACTATATTAAACATATCAGGATCCTATATATTAAATGGCATTAAACACTATATTAAACATATCAGGATCCTATATATTAAATGGCATTAAACACTTTATTAAACATATCAGGATCCTATATATTAAATGGCATTAAACACTATATTAAACATATCAGGATCCTATATATTAAATGGCATTAAACACTTTATTAAACATATCAGGATCCTATATATTAAATGGCATTAAACACCATATTAAACATATCAGGATCCTATATATTTAATGGCATTAAACACTATATAAAAATGTTTAAGGGATTTAGTTGGAATTTCACATAATGATAGTTGACATTGAGATGAAGTGCAGAGTGAAGAAAGCATAACTCTTTATTCTGTCTTCTCAGAATTATTTCCCTTTGTTATTTTCCCTTGTTTGGAGCATTCCTTGAACAGTTTTAAAGTAATGCTTTGAAACTGCATGCTATGATAGAGAGCATTGACAGGAAATGGACAGTATAAGAATTTGGTTCAGCCGTATGGGGGTTGGGAATGACCATGTCCAACATCGCTCTTGTTCTTTTTAAATCCTTCGTCACATATGGTTTTCCATAGAACTGCTAGTTCTCTAGCGAATCTCTGCGTGGTTTGTACTAGCTACATTTGTATTATATTTTGGATGTCTGCATCTCTACATCCCATCTCTACATAACCAAGTAATAAGCTTGTAGATGTTTTTTTAATTTCAAGTTTTTCATATATGAAGCTGTTCTTGAAGTTAAGTGTCATTTCGCCATCTCCTGTGGCTAAGACTGCATGGCATCCTGATAAAAGATGTCCCGTTGATTCCCTTTTCTGCACATTTCCCACACATTTAATGGAGATTTACTAGTGAAGGAACGAGAGCATATACCGACATCAATAGAAATTGTCGTAATGACTCACACTGCAAAATATCCTGTCCAGGCGTCCTGTAACACCATAATTCGAACTGTATTTGCTTATCTATACTCTCTTAATTGTTAAGTTTGATATCATATTTGATCAGT
The DNA here is from genome assembly GCA_029582155.1 of Panopea generosa. Lineage (NCBI taxonomy): Eukaryota > Metazoa > Mollusca > Bivalvia > Adapedonta > Hiatellidae > Panopea > Panopea generosa. Next base: position 68,619,484 of record CM055898.1, on the reverse strand, counting down.
TGGCTCCTCTTTATGCCAATTGCTCCGCTCCAATGTAGGAATACCCTATAAGACCGAATGCTGGAGTACTCACGGTGTCTTTATGATTGTGATCGCTCCCTGTCTGTGCTTCTGCCTGACGTGATGTCCATTGTGTTGTTGTTCGCGTGTTAATTCCTGCTTTTCTGAGCATACCTCCGCCGGATTCCTTAAGGTTCGTCACGAGTGCTCCTCCACAACTTATTGGAAGTTGCAGTTTACACTCTTTCATATACATTAAATAAGATAATAAAATCTATGTTGAAAGATTTAATCATGTACGCACCAAAGGTCACAGTAACCGTGGTAGAACCATGTTTGTTCTGAACGTTTCTTGTTGACCAATCAGCTTCACTAATTCGTGTAATTGATCACTGACCTGCTGTGGCATCAACACGTTTTCCAAGTCACTTTATTGATTCAGTTAATATTGTTGAAATATGTTACCTTTCAAATTGGATATGAATTTTGAACCTTTCTTTTACCTTTCGGTGTTTAATAAAAAAATAATATGCTCTTTGCTTAAATTTCATTCTTACCCATGTATCCGTCTCATCTTTGCTAATCTGTTCTGGACATGAATCTCATTTTAGCATCATTGATGATAACTGCATGCCCATACAAACAGAACTGACCAAGACAGCAAACGATACATTTTTTCTACAGATTCCTATGACATAGGTTGGAAAGGAAAATCGACATCGAACCTAAAACAATAAGATAGGAAACGAAAATAAATCAATATGCAAAGTAGATGTTATATGCAATAACGCATTCCGGTGACAGTGGCAGGCGTCACATATTGTGCCATTCTGAAGTTTTGGTTATTGACGGAATGAATACTATTTTAGCAGCTTTCTCATTATTGTTTGGCCACGACACATTGCATGCAACATTTGAACTCCTTTTTTCACACTAATAGTTAATAGAAGAAGAAGAATGTTTTATTGATTTAAACTATTACAGTTTCTCATCATATAAAACATAATTTATTATATACAATACATTTACGTGACAAATCTATGCACAAATTCTAACAATTACAAATGTTCAACATGTACATAGCTCTTAATCACCTTTTTCGAGAAAGAAGGTAGTTTTATTATGTTCTATTTTAATTATATTAAAAAAAATGAATATCAGAGGAGGATGAAAACTTATTGGTTATTTATTATGGAACTTTTTGACATAAAACTTGTACCCTATGTCACACATGACTCCCATATGAAGCTTCGGTATTATAATTCCTATTTATAGCCATTTTCATCTAATTCTCAAATGAGAATAATGATAATAATATATGAAACCTAGCCTGGTTGTGGCATAAAGCTCCTTTTATGATTCTTGTATGAGAGGTTTTATATGATGATCATATCAGAATCACAATACTCATATCATATGGAACTTAGCGTCATTGCTATATACAGTTCCTTTTATGATTCTTGTATAAGAGGTTTTATATGATGATCATATCAGAATCATGATACTAATATCACATGGAACCTAGCGTCATTGCTTTATACGATTCCTTTTATGATTCTTGTATAAGATGTTTTATATGATGATCATATCAGAATCATGATACAAATATCATATGGGACCTAGCGTCATTGCTATATACAGTTCCTTTTATGATTCTTGTATAAGAGGTTTTATATGATGATTATATCAGAATCACGATACAAATATCATATGGAACCTAACGTCATTGCTATATACAGTTCCTTTTATGATTCTTGTATAAGATGTTTTATATGATGATCATATCAGAATCATGATACAAATATCATATGGGACCTAGCGTCATTGCTATATACAGTTCCTTTTATGATTCTTGTATAAGAGGTTTTATATGATGATCATATCAGAATCACGATACAAATATCATATGGAACCTAACGTCATTGCTATATACAGTTCCTTTTATGATTCTTGTATACGAGGTTTTATATGATGATCATATCAGAATCACGATACAAATATCATATGGAACCTAGCGTCATTGCTATATACAGTTCCTTTTATTATTCTTGCAAAAGAGGTTTTAAATGATGATCATATCAGAATCACGATACTAATATAATATGGAACCTCGCTTCATTGCTATAAACAGTTCCTTTTATGATTCTTGTATAAGAAGTTTTATATGATGATCATATCAGAATCACGATACAAATATCATTAGGAACCTAGCGTCATTGCTATATACAGTTCATTTAATGTTTCTTGTATAAGAGGTTTTATATGATGATTATATCAGAATCACGATACAAATATCATATGGAACCTAGCGTCATTGCTATATACAGTTCCTTTCATGATTCTTGAATACGAGGTTTTATATGATGATCATATCAGAATCACGATACTAATATCATATGGAACCTAGCTTTATTGCTATATACAGTTCCTTTTATGATTCTTGTATAAGAGGTTTTATATGATGATCATATCAGAATCAAGATAATCATATCAAATGGAACCTAGCGTCATTGCTATATACAGTTTCTTTTATGAATATTGTATAAGAAGTTTTATATGATGATCATATCAGAATCACGATACAAATATCATATGGAACCTAGCGTCATTGCTTTATACAGTTCCTTTTATGATTCTTGTATAAGAGGTTTTATATAATGATCATATCAGAATCATGATACTAATATCATATGGAACCTAGCGTCATTGCTATATTCAGTTCCTTTTATGTTTCTTGTATAAGATGTTTTATGTGATGATCATATCAGAATCATGATAGTTATATCATATGGAACATAGCGTCATTGTTATATTCAGTTCATTTTATGTTTCTTGTATAAGAGGTTTTAGATGATGATCATATCAGAATCACGATACTCATATCATATGGAACTTAGCATCATTGCTATATACAGTTCCTTTTATGATTCTTGTATAAGAGGTTTTATATGAGGATTATATCAGAATCATGATACAAATATCATATGAAACCTAGCGTCATTGCTATATACAGTTCCTTTTATGATTCTTGTATAAGAGGTTTTAGATGATGATCATATCAGAATCACGATACTCATATCATATGGAACTTAGCATCATTGCTATATACAGTTCCTTTTATGATTCTTGTATAAGAGGTTTTATATGATGATTATATCAGAATCATGATACAAATATCATATGGAACCTAGCGTCATTGCTATATACAGTTCCTTTTATGATTCTTGTATAAGAGGTTTTATATGATGATCATATCAGAATCATGATACAAATATCATACGGAACCTAGCTTCATTGCTATATAGAGTTCCTTTTATGATTGTTGTATCAGACGTTTTATATGATGATCATATCAGAATCACGATACAAATATCATATGGAACCTAGCGTCATTGCTATATACAGTTCCTTTTATGATTGTTGTATAAGACGTTTTATATGATGATCATATCAGAATCACGATACAAATATCATATGGAACCTAGCGTCATTGTTATATACAGTTCCTTTTATGATTGTTGTATAAGACGTTTTATATGATAATCATATCAGAATCATGATACAAATATCAACTGGGACCTAGCGTCATTGCTATATACAGTTCCTTTTATGATTCTTGTATACGAGGTTTTATATGATGATCATATCAGAATCACGATACAAATATCATATGGGACCTAGCGTCATTGCTATATACAGTTTCTTTTATGATTCTTGTATAAGAGGTTTTATATGATTATCATATCAATTCATAATACAAATATCATATGGAACCTAGCGTCATTGCTATATACAATTTATATTATGATTATTGTATAAAATGTTTTATATGATGATCATATCAGAATCATGATACAAATATCGTATGGGTCCTAGCGTCATTGCTATATACAGTTCCTTTTATGATTCTTGTATTAGAGGTTTTATATGATGATCATATCAGAATCATGATACAAATATCATATGGAACCTAGCGTCATTGCTATATCCAGTTCCTTTTATGTTTTTTGTATAAGATGTTGTATAAGAGGTTTTATATGATGATCATATCAGAATCACGATACAAATATCATATGGAACCTAGCGTCATTGCTATATACCGTTCCTTTCATGATTCTTGTATAAGAGGTTTTATATGATGATCATATCAGAATCATGATACAAATATCATATGGAACCTAGCGTCATTGCTATATACAGTTCCTTTTATTATTCTTGTATACGAGGTTTTATATGATGATCATATCAGAATCACGAAACAAATACTATATGGAAACTAATGTCATTGCTGTATACAGTTCCTTTTATGATTCTTGTATAAGAGATTATATATGATGATCATATCAGAATCATGATACAAATATCATATGGAACCTAGCGTCATGGCTTTATACAGTTCCTTTTATGATTGTTGTATCAGACGTTTTATATGATAATCATATCAGAATCATGATACAAATATCATATGCAACCTAGCGTCATTGCTATATACAGTTCCTTTTATGATTCTTGTATACGAGGTTTTATATGATGATCATATCAGAATCATGATACAAATATCATATGGAACCTATCGTCATTGCTATGTACAGTTCCTTTTATGTTTCTTGTATAAGATGTTGTATAAGAGGTTTTATATGAGTATCATATCAGAATCACAGTACAAATATCATATGGAACCTAGCGTCATTGCTATATATAGTTCCTTTCATGATTCTTGTATAAGAGGTTTTATATGATGATCATATCAGAATCACGAAACAAATATCATATGGAAACTAACGTCATTGCTGTATACAGTTCCTTTTATGATTCTTATATAAGAGGTTTTATATGATGATCATATCAGAATCATGATACAAATATCATATGGAACCTAGCGTCATTGCTATATACAGTTCCTTTTATAATTCTTGTATATGAAGTTTTATATGATGATCATATCAGAATCATGATACAAATATCATATGGAACCTAGCGTCATTGCTATATACAGTTCCTTTTATGATTCTTGTATAAGAGGTTTTATGTGATGATCATATCAGAATCATGATACAAATATCATATGGAACCTAGCTTCATTGCTATATACAGTTCCTTTTATCATTCTTGTATAAGAGGTTTTATATGATGATCATATCAGAATCATGATACAAATATCATATGGAACCTAGCGTCATTGCTATATACAGTTCCTTTTATGATTGTGGTATAAGACGTTTTATATGATGATCATATCAAAATCACGATACAAATATCATATGGAACCTAGCGTCATTGCTATATATAGTTCCTTTTATGATTCTTGTATAAGAGGTTTTATATGATGATCATATCAGAATCACGATACTAATATCATATGGAACCTAGCTTCATTGCTATATAGAGTTCCTTTTATGATTCTTGAATACGAGGTTTTATATGATGATCATATCAGAATCACGATACTAATATCATATGGAACCTAGCGTCATTGCTATATACAGTTCCTTTTATGATTCTTGAATACGAGGTTTTATATGATGATCATATCAGAATCACGATACTAATATCATATGGAACCTAACGTCATTGTTATATACAGTTCATTTTATGTTTCTTGTATAAGATGTTTTATATGATGATCATATCAGAATCACGATACAAATATCATATGGAACCTAGAGTCATTTTTATATACAGTTCCTTTTATGATTCTTGAATACGAGGTTTTATATGATGATCATATCAGAATCACGATACTAATATCATATGGAACCTAGCTTTATTGCTATATACAGTTCCTTTTATGATTCTTGTATAAGAGGTTTTATATGATGATCATATCAGAATCAAGATAATCATATCAAATGGAACCTAGCGTCATTGCTATATACAGTTCCTTTTATGAATATTGTATAAGAAGTTTTATATGATGATCATATCAGAATCACGATACAAATATCATATGGAACCTAGCGTCATTGCTATATACAGTTCCTTTTATGATTCTTGTATAAGAGGTTTTATATAATGATCATATCAGAATCATGATACAAATATCATATGGAACCTAGCGTCATTGCTATATTCAGTTCCTTTTATGTTTCTTGTATAAGATGTTTTATATGATGATCATATCAGAATCATGATAGTTATATCATATGGAACCTAGCGTCATTGTTATATTCAGTTCATTTTATGTTTCTTGTATAAGAGGTTTTATATGATGATCATATCAGAATCACGATACTCATATCATATGGAACTTAGCATCATTGCTATATACAGTTCCTTTTATGATTCTTGTATAAGAAGTTTAATATGATAATCAAATCAGAATCACGATACAAATATCATATGGAACCTAGCGTCATTGCTATATACAGTTCCTTTTATGATTTTTGTATAAAAGATTTTATATGATGATCATATCAGAATCATGATACAAATATCGTATGTGACCTAGCGTCATTGCTATATACAGTTCCTTTTATGATTCTTGTATAAGAGGTTTTATATGATGATCATATCAGAATCACGATACAAATATCATATGGAACCTAGCGTCATTGCTATATACAGTTCCTTTTATGTTTCTTGTATAAGAGGTTTTATATGATGATCATATCAGAATCACGATACAAATATCATATGAAACCTAGCGTCATTGCTATATACAGTTCCTTTTATGATTCTTGTATACGAGGTTTTATATGATGATCATATCAGAATCACGATACAAATATCATATGGAACCTAGCGTCATTGCTGTATACAGTTCCTTTTACGATTCTTGTATAAGAGGTTTTATATGATGATCATATCAGAATCATGATACAAATATCATATGGAACCTAGCGTCATTGCTATATACAGTTCCTTTTATGAATCTTGTATAAGAGGTTTTATATGATGATCATATCAGTATCATGATACAAATATCATATGGAAAATAACGTCATTGCTGTATACAGTTCCTTTTATGATTCTTGTATAAGAGGTTTTATATGATGATCATATCAGAATCACGATACAAATATCATATGGAACCTAGCGTCATTGCTATATACAGTTCCTTTTATGATTCTTGTATAAGAGGTTTTATATGATGATCATATCAGAATCACGATACAAATATCATATGGAACCTAGCGTCATTGCTGTATACACTTCCTTTTATGATTCTTGTATAAGAGATTTTATATGATGATCATATCAGAATCATGATACAAATATCATATGGAACCTAGCGTCATTGCTATATACAGTTCCTTTTATGATTCTTGTATAAGAGGTTTTATATGATAATCATATCAGAATCACGATACAAATATCATATGGAACCTAGCGTCATTGCTATATATAGTTCCTTTTATGATTCTTGTATAACAGGTTTTATATGATGATCATATCAGAGTCACGATACAAATATCAGATGGAACCTAGCATCATTGCTATAAACAGTTCCTTTTATGATTCTTGTATAAGAGGTTTTATATGATGATTATATCAGAATCATGATACAAATATCATATGGAACCTAGCGTCATTGCTATATACAGTTCCTTTTATGATTCTTGTATATGAGGTTTTATATGATGATCATATCAGAATCATGATACAAATATCATATGGAACCTAGCTTCATTGCTATATAGAGTTCCTTTTATGATTGTTGTATAAGACGTTTTATATGATGATCATATCAGAATCACGATACAAATATCATATGGAACCTAGCGTCATTGCTATATACAGTTCCTTTTATGATTGTTGTATAAGACGTTTTATATGATGATCATATCAGAATCACGATACAAATATCATATGGAACCTAGTGTCATTGTTATATACAGTTCCTTTTATGATTGTTGTATAAGACGTTTTATATGATAATCATATCAGAATCATGATACAAATATCATATGGGACCTAGCGTCATTGCTATATACATTTCCTTTTATGATTCTTGTATACGAGGTTTTATATGATGATCATATCAGAATCACGATACAAATATCATATGGGACCTAGCGTCATTGCTATATACAGTTTCTTTTATGATTCTTGTATAAGAGGTTTTATATGATGATCATATCAATTCATAATACAAATGTCATATGGAACCTAGCGTCATTGCTATATACAATTTATATTATGATTCTTGTATAAAATGTTTTATATGATGATCATATCAGAATCATGATACAAATATCGTATGGGACCTAGCGTCATTGCTATATACAGTTCCTTTTATGATTCTTGTATTAGAGGTTTTATATGATGATCATATCAGAATCATGATACAAATATCATATGGAACCTAGCCTCATTGCTATATCCAGTTCCTTTTATGTTTCTTGTATAAGATGTTGTATAAGAGGTTTTATATGATGATCATATCAGAATCACGATACAAATATCATATGGAACCTAGTGTCATTGCTATATACTGTTCCTTTCATGATTCTTGTATAAGAGGTTTTATATGATGATCATATCAGAATCATGATACAAATATCATATGGAACCTAGCGTCATTGCTATATACAGTTCCTTTTATTATTCTTGTATACGAGGTTTTATATGATGATCATATCAGAATCACGAAACAAATATCATATGGAAAATAACGTCATTGCTGTATACAGTTCCTTTTTTGATTCTTGTATAAGAGATTTTAAATGATGATCATATCAGAATCATGATACAAATATCATATGGAACCTAGCGTCATGGCTATATACAGTTCCTTTTATGATTGTTGTATAAGACGTTTTATATGATAATCATATCAGAATCATGATACAAATATCATATGGAACCTAGCGTCATTGCTATATACAGTTCCTTTTATGATTCTTGTATACGAGGTTTTATATGATGATCATATCAGAATCATGATACAAATATCATATGGAACCTATCGTCATTGCTATATACAGTTCCTTTTATGTTTCTTGTATAAGATGTTGTATAAGAGGTTTTATATGATGATCATATCAGAATCACAATACAAATATCATATGGAACCTAGCGTCATTGCTATATACAGTTCCTTTCATGATTCTTGTATAAGAGGTTTTATATGATGATCATATCAGAATCACGAAACAAATATCATATGGAAACTAACGTCATTGCTGTATACAGTTCCTTTTATGATTCTTGTATAAGAGGTTTTATATGATGATCATATCAGAATCATGATACAAATATCATATGGAACCTAGCGTCATTGCTATATACAGTTCCTTTTATAATTCTTGTATATGAAGTTTTATATGATGATCATATCAGAATCATGATACAAATATCATATGGAACCTAGCGTCATTGCTATATACAGTTCCTTTTATGATTCTTGTATAAGAGGTTTTATATGATGATCATATCAGAATCATGATACAAATATCATTTGGAACCTAGCTTCATTGCTATATACAGTTCCTTTTATGATTCTTGTATAAGAGGTTTTATATGATGATCATATCAGAATCATGATACAAATATCATATGGAACCTAGCGTCATTGCTATATACAGTTCCTTTTATGATTGTTGTATAGGACGTTTTATATGATGATCATATCAAAATCACGATACAAATATCATATGGAACCTAGCGTCATTGCTATATATAGTTCCTTTTATGATTCTTGTATAAGAGGTTTTATATGATGATCATATCAGAATCACGATACAAATATCATATGGAACCTAGCGTCATTGCTATATACAGTTCCTTTTATGATTCTTGTATACGAGGTTTTATATGATGATCATATCAGAATCATGATACAAATATCATATGGAACCTAGCTTCATTGCTATGTACAGTTCCTTTTATGATTCTTGTATAAGAGGTTTTATATGATGATCATATCAGAATCACGATCCAAATATCATATGGGACCTAGCGTCATGGCTATATACAGTTCCTTTTATGATTCTTGTATAAGAGGTTTTATATGATGATCATATCAGAATCACGATACAAATATCATATGGAAACTAGCGTCATTGCTATTTACAATTTCTTTGATGGTTCTGGTATAATATGTTTTATATGGTGATCATATCAGAATCACGATACAAATATCATATGGAACCTAACGTCATTACTATATACAATTTCTTTGATGGTTCTGGTATAATATGTTTTATATGATCATATCAGAATCATGATACAAATATCATATGGAACCTAGCGTCATTGCTATATACAGTTCCTTTTATGATTCTTGTATAAGAGGTTTTATATGATGATCATATCAGAATCACGATACTAATATCATATGGAACCTAGCGTCATTGCTGTATACAGTTTCTTTTATGATTGTTGTATAAGACGTTTTTTATGATGATCATATCAGAATCACGATACAAATATCATATGGAACCTAGCGTCATTGATATATACAGTTCCTTTAATGATTCTTGTATAAGAGGTTTTATATGATGATCATATCAGAATCATGATACAAATATCATATGGAACCTAGCGTCATTGCTATATACAGTTCCTTTTATAATTCTTGTATATGAAGTTTTATATGATGATCATATCAGAATCACGATACAAATATCATATGGAACCTAGCGTCATTGCTATATACAGTTCCTTTTATGATTCTTGTATAAGAGGTTTTATATGATGATCATATCAGAATCATGATACAAATATCATATGGAACCTAGCTTCATTGCTATATACAGTTCCTTTTATGATTCTTGTGTAAGAGGTTTTATATGATGATCATATCAGAATCATGATACAAATATCATATGGAACCTAGCTTCATTGCTATATACCGTTCTTTTTATGATTGTTGTATAAGACGTTTTATATGATGATCATATCAAAATCACGATACAAATATCATATGGAACCTAACGTCATTGCTATATACAGTTCCTTTTATTATTCTTGTATAAGAGGTTTTTATATGATGATCATATCAGAATCACGATACAAATATCATATGGAACTTAACGTCATTGCTATATACAATTTCTTTTATGATTGTTGTATAAGACGTTTTATATGATGATCATATCAGAATCACGATACAAATATCATATGGAACCTAGCGTCATTGATATATACAGTTCCTTTTATGATTCTTGTATAAGAGGTTTTATATGAAGATCATATCAGAATCACGATACAAATATCATATGGAACCTAGCGTCATTGCTATATACAGTTCCTTTTATGATTCTTGTATAAGACGTTTTATATGATGATCATATCAGAATCATGATACAAATATCATATGGAACCTAGCGTCATTGCTATATACAGTTCCTTTTATGATTCTTGTATACGAGGTTTTATATGATGATCATATAAGAATCACGATACAAATATCATATGGAAACTAACGTCATTGCTATATACAGTTCCTTTTATTATTCTTGTATAAGAGGTTTTATATGATGATCATATCAGAATCACGATACAAATATCATATGGAACCTAGCGTCATTGCTATATACCGTTCCTTTTATTATTCTTATATAAGAGGTTTTATATGATGATCATATCAGAATCATGATACAAATGTCATATAGAAACTAGCGTCATTGCTATATACAGTTCCTTTTATTATTCTTGTATAAGAAGTTTTATATGATTATCATATCAGAATCATTATACAAATATCATATGGAAACTAACGTCATTGCCTTATACAATTTCTTTGATGGTTCTGGTATAATATGTTTTATATGATGATCATATCAAAATCATGATACAAATATCATATGGAACCTAACTTCATTGCTATATACAGTTCCTTTTATTATTCTTGTATAAGAGGTTTTTATATGATGATCATATCAGAATCACGATACAAATATCATATGGAACTTAACGTCATTGCTATATACAATTTCTTTTATGATTGTTGTATAAGACGTTTTATATGATGATCATATCAGAATCACGATACAAATATCATATGGAACCTAGCGTCATTGATATATACAGTTCCTTTTATGATTCTTGTATAAGAGGTTTTATATGATGATCATATCAGAATCACGATACAAATATCATATGGAACCTAGCGTCATTGCTATATACAGTTCCTTTTATGATTCTTGTATAAGACGTTTTATATGATGATCATATCAGAATCATGATACAAATATCATATGGAACCTAGCGTCATTGCTATATACAGTTCCTTTTATGATTCTTGTATACGAGGTTTTATATGATGATCATATAAGAATCACGATACAAATATCATATGGAAACTAACGTCATTGCTATATACAGTTCCTTTTATTATTCTTGTATAAGAGGTTTTATATGATGATCATATCAGAATCACGATACAAATATCATATGGAACCTAGCGTCATTGCTATATACAGTTCCTTTTATTATTCTTATATAAGAGGTTTTATATGATGATCATATCAGAATCATGATACAAATGTCATATAGAAACTAGCGTCATTGCTATATACAGTTCCTTTTATTATTCTTGTATAAGAAGTTTTATATGATTATCATATCAGAATCATTATACAAATATCATATGGAAACTAACGTCATTGCCATATACAATTTCTTTGATGGTTCTGGTATAATATGTTTTATATGATGATCATATCAAAATCATGATACAAATATCATATGGAACCTAACTTCATTGCTATATACAGTTCCTTTTATGATTCTTGTATAAGAGGTTTTTATATGATGATCATATCAGAATCACGATACAAATATCATATGGAACCTAACGTCATTGCTATATACAATTTCTTTTATGATTGTTGTATAAGACGTTTTATATGATGATCATATCAGAATCACGATACAAATATCATATGGAACCTAGCGTCATTGATATATACAGTTCCTTTTATGATTCTTGTATAAGAGGTTTTATACGATGATCATATCAGAATCACGATACAAATATCATATGGAACCTAGCGTCATTGCTATATACAGTTCCCTTTATGATTCTTGTATAAGACGTTTTATATGATGATCATATCAGAATCATGATACAAATATCATATGGGACCTAGCGTCATTGCTATATACAGTTCCTTTTATGATTCTTGTATACGAGGTTTTATATGATGATCATATCAGAATCACGATACAAATATCATATGGAAACTAACGTCATTGCTATATACAGTTCCTTTTATTATTCTTGTATAAGAGGTTTTATATGATGATCATATCAGAATCACGATACAAATATCATATGGAACCTAGCGTCATTGCTATATACAGTTCCGTTTATTATTCTTATATAAGAGGTTTTATATGATGATCATATCAGAATCATGATACAAATGTCATATAGAACCTAGCGTCATTGCTATATACAGTTCCTTTTATTATTCTTGTATAAGAAGTTTTATATGATTATCATATCAGAATCATTATACAAATATCATAAGGAAACTAACGTCATTGCCATATACAATTTCTTTGATGGTTCTGGTATAATATGTTTTATATGATGATCATATCAAAATCATGATACAAATATCATATGGAACCTAACTTCATTGCTATATACAGTTCCTTTTATGATTCTTGTATAAGAGGTTTTTATATGATGATCATATCAGAATCACGATACAAATATCATATGGAACCTAACGTCATTGCTATATACAATTTCTTTGATGGTTCTGGTATAATATGTTTTATATGGTGATCATATCAGAATCATGATACAAATATCATATGGAACCTAGCTTCATTGCTATATACAGTTCCTTTTATGATTCTTGTATAAGATGTCACAATGATTTTCATAGGTTAATCGTATGGTACCTTTCACATTAGTAACATATACTGCTCCTTTTGCATGATTCTCATATTAGAGGTACTAGTACCACATGAACACTCATGAGAGGTACTAGAACCGCATGAACACATATGAGAGGTACTAGTTCCGCATGATTATCATATGAGAGGAACTAGTACCGCATGATTATCATATGTGAGGTACTAGTACCGCATAATTCTCATATGAGAGGTACTAGTACCGCATATTTCTCATATGAGAGGTACTAGTACCGCATGAACACATATGAGAGGTACTAGTACCTAGTAGCGCATGAACACATATGAGAGGTACTAGTACCGCATGATTATCATATAAGAGGCACTAGTACCGCATGATTATCATATGAGAGGTACTAGTACCGCATGATTATCATATGTGGATTACTTGCCTGTGTAGCAACAGGATTAAGCAAGAAAAACTTGAACTCTTCGATCCAAAAAAGCAAACACAGAAGCTTTACTGAATGTTTAGCACTGTCGCCCAGCACACCTGGAATAATACCGCACGCATTCAGCCCAGTATTGACTTAGTATACATAAGAAGATGTATGTCACATCACTGGCCACTTATGTCGATGATGCAGGTGTCCAGCTGTAAATCAGAATGTAAATCAGATCATTGAAAGTTAGCCATCACAACACCATACATAAACAGCCGGCTAATACACTCAATTATAACACAAGGTTTATAAACGGAAACCTCCGCCTCAGCTATTGAAACACGATTCCCAACCTCCGTGTGGTCCATTGATTCTAGTATCTGCGGTCAAGGGTGTTGCCTGAAGTGTGGTCGACGCGTAGTTTGTGGGGATTTTAATTCTATATTTGTTTAAGCTTCATTTCTATACACAACAAGCACCGAGCGTGAAAATGACCTGCAGTTCTAGGGATACTGTAGTGAGTGAATTCGCTACCTAATATGAAGAGGTGCGAAATGTAAACACCAGCTATGACGCTGCAAATGTACGTAAATAGAATATATTAAACAGACACTACTCTTTACATTGGTGAATGTAAACATAAACAGTTACTGATGACATGCACTTTTGACTTTGAAATGCTGGTTCATCGCAACTAATATGGAATACGTAGGAATTAGAATAGATGTATTAAATTATGATTAAACATCAGATTATCTTAATCAATTTGCGATAAATTCGTTTTTTTTTCGCAAATGAATTCAGACACTCTGGTACTCCAGCAAGTGTGCATAGAAAGGATGAACAAGACAAGTCAACGAAGCATCTGTTAGCGAACTAAGTGGAACAGCTCCGTCTAAAACGTTTTATGAAAAAGTTCGCCAGTTATCTGCGGAAGAACATTGGTTTTACCGAGACGATTTTGAGTTTTAGGCAAAACTAGTTGGCATTTACAACCTGATATGAGCAAGAAGTCGCGTTAAACATGTTAGAACATCTGTTTGTGGACCAATTTCAGCATGTACCGTTAATGAATTATGTATATATTAAATGTTCCATTATCAATTGTCACTGTAAATGACACTGAAACTTCCAAAGTTATATGAGCTCATCCTCTTAGCTACTATATTTCAAACTGTGAATCACGACAGGAAAATTAATTACCCCAAACCACAAAAGTAGATGATACTCACCAGGAACATAATGATATACGGGTATAATATTCTTTTGCAAGAATGGGAAGACGGGTCATAATTGCACAGTGGAAGCAAAGTCATTTACAAATAAATCGGGTTTGTTTTTTATTTATTTATTGGGAGAGCAGGGATGCGGAGGAGGGAATGCTTGAACACATTACAGCATAGTAATGGCATTCAGTAAGACCTCAGAACGAATCTGTGCAGAGATACCTATCTGCAAATATTATTTTGTTTGACATAAATTTTTTAGTTTATACTAATTTAAGTTGACTTGACAGCGATATAACCTCAGAGCTTTTAAGAAGCGCTTCCGATTCCACTTTCGGGGTATAACCGGTACTGGCTGTTGTTTTGGGGAGGCCACCAGGCACTACTGCATTTCCACATATTTGAAAACAAGTAGTGAGCGAGATGTGGTCGAGGCAGCGCCTTAAATCACGTATTCCCGGAAGATCCACAACTCGTTTTATTTATGAAACTCAGATATTCAATCTGACGTTGCATAAAATCTCGTGGCATAATCGTGCATGGACCTGCTTTATTTACAATTTGAACTTCAATTTAAAAATCAAGTGCAATAGTAGTTTGAAATTCATGATAATCGACTTGCAAAAGGCACCGAAGTGGTATTTTCACAGGTAATTGTCAGTCCCCATTGAATGGATCGTGCTCGCTCATCTTTGTCATTTCTTGTTAAAATCAATCAGTAATACAATATTAGGCCAAAGTAACGAGAGCAGTCTTTCTGAAGCAAAGAAATGATCGTATTTGAGTACCAATTAGTCAAAATGGAGCCTAAATTGTTAGAAAGTCAAGATGTGTAAAACGCACGACAGACTCAGATATATATTGCAGACGGTTTTAATAAACGTTTCAAAGTTAATGTCAATTAACTCTGATATTTTGTCCACAATGACTTCACAAACTTTTGACGTTTCTATTTCAGCAAATATTTAATAACAGCTGCGATAAAATCTCGTATACAATCCACAACCTACGGTACCGCCTGTCTCAATACCCAATAAATGAAATGTAATAAGAAGATGTCAAGAACAAAAATAGTACACCATTAGTCAAAAGCGGACATGGCGGCAAGGGAGGCAAATCGATGTTGACTCGTTCTTTCATGTGCTTTGTTTTGGTACGAACGCCGGCGCGAGGTGTAACCGAGACGTTTGCGATAGCTTTTAACATATTGATATGCGAAAGGTAAACAGTTGTTCGATCGGTTTTAATCAATTTGCTTTAATCGTGCACTAATTGAGTTGTGTGCAAATTAATTATTGAATTGAAATGCGCGCCATTTTGAGTTATAAAGTTGTGCGAGACCATAAATGTATGGCAAAGAACAGAACTTTATTTATAATTCTAATTTTATTTGAGTAACGATGCATTTTTCATCTTATTTACTTTCATATGTACATACACTGATTGGAAGATGTGTACACACATAATGATAAACGGCCGTTGTCATGGTAACGTTTTCCTTGTTGTGAATTTGCTTATTCCCCTTGTTATCATTGTATTATCTTAAGTTTGTTCTAATTTATCTACTCAGTGTTTATATGAACTGCACTCGAGTCCGCTTGCTGTGTAGGACCACGGCTGAGTGTTGTTATAGGAGAGTCCATAGGGCCGAGCTAGGGATCGATCCCGCAAACACTAGTGTGATACTCTACCCACTGCACTACAGCCCCGCGTATATCATCTTTCTTGTTGTCATTTGCATTATCTATCTTGTCGTAAGTTGTAATCTCTCCCGTACTGTTTATATTATCATCGTTTATTGAAAATTGTATTATTTCCCTTGTTTGTAGGTTGTATTGTCTCCAACGCACTGTATTATCACAATGGGTCGCTTATGTTTTGGAGAGGGTGACGTCATATAAGGGAATACTCTTTGAACTGTAGTCTTTCTTGTTTTTAATGTTTTATCTCTCGTGTCGTAAATTGTATTGTATTCATTACTATAAATTGTATTACCCCCATTGTTGAAATTTATATGATTTCCCCTTGTTGAAATTGCAGTTTACCCGTTCTTGTAAATTGTATTAAATACTTTGTCGTTAATTGCATTTTCTTCCTTACTCTTAATTGTTTTTATAGCCATTGTTGTGAATGATATTATCTCTATTGTTATAAATGCTATTATATGTCCAACCGATGTCAGTTTTTGCTGTAAAATATGTTTTACCTTACCGCTTTTCAACATCGATACATTTTTATATTCTCACTCAATAAAAAGGCTGATATTTCGACACGTGATTCATTTGCGTATCACTAAATTTCCAATTAAAACACCGCGCTGTGGTCTAGTGGTAAAGCGTCCGCTTCGCATGCGGAAGGTCGTGGGTTCAATCCCCGGACGGGTCATATCAAAGACTTTAAAAAAATGGTACTAGAAGATTCCTCGCTTGACGCTCAACATTTAAAGGAGAGTTCTAGGTCTGGTCGGCCCGGTGTCAGATTAATGTGACTTGGTGGGGTATCATACCATGTGTCTGCGGCATGATACTCCAGTGTTACAGCGCTTAGAATACTGTCTCAAGTGGACACCGTCGCGATATGACTGAAAAATTGTTGAAAGCAACGCTAAATACCATACAACAAATCCAATTGAAAAAAGCCAAAATATATATAAAATACTTGTTTGAAATATGAGCACTGAACAATAATCTTTCTAGTTTCGTGTTCTTTTAAGATCTTTCAATGGAAACTTGGAATTAATAAATTAATTTAAGTCACTTAAGGTTACCTTCGTCTTATTGGTGTGATGTTGTTATTAGTTGTATTTGATTTATGCATTAAGATAATAAAATGGCATTTTAGGGTAAACAATGCGAAAGCAAAATTTAAATCCAGCATTCCAATTTTGTCAACGCATTTGAAATGCATACTCGTATTTCTAGACATATTCGCAAAAGCTGTAATCTGACTTCACAAATGCCACCATAGTGTCTATCATAATTATTGCCATTGTTTCGGTTAGACAGAGCTCAAAATTCACGAGGGAATCATGTATTTTTTATTATTTGAGAAAATTGTGTATTTGTATACATATAATCGAAGTTTTAATAAAGGAGTTGCTTTGGTTAAGCGGTTAGCATTCTTGATCCAAGACCCAGAAGTCCCCGGTGGTGTTTCGTGCGGAGTTCTTCAAACGCACTTCCACAGTGACTTATTCGGTACAGTGACTTATTCGGTACAGTGACTTATTCGGTACAGTGACTTATTCGGTACAGTAACTTATTCGGTACAGTGACTTATTCGGTACAGTGACTTATTCGGTACAGTGACTTATTCGGTACAGTAACTTATTCGGTACAGTGACATATTCGGTACAGTGACTTATTCGGTACAGTAACTTATTCGGTACAGTGACATATTCGGTACAGTGACTTATTCGGTACAGTGACTTATTCGGTACAGTGACTTATTCGGATCGGGATTTAAAGCAGTCGGTCCCGCGTACAGGGAGTCTCATAACCAGTGCACGTAAAATAACTCACTGAACTTTGCAAAAGTTCTATAAACTGTGGCCCCATTGAAACTTTCAGTTGAAGCAACGTTGCTATGAACTGTTAGACAGGCACATAATTCCCTGCTTTTTCATTGGCGTTTAATAGGCTTTATTCGGAACATATCAGGTTCTGGGATATACTAAGTTGAAAAAGGGGATTTAATATACACGAGGAACATCCTGGGCTAAAATGGAAAACTAATTGGGAATTTTCAAACACTCTTCTCAAGAGCCAACTAGCTAAATTTGTTCATATTTGGTTTGAATGACCTCTTGAATAAGGTTTAGGGTCCATTGGAACCCAGTAATTGGATTTTGATTTTTACACAGAGACACTACAGGAACCAGTTTATCGTCTATTTTAAGTAGTGTTTATATCTTCCGGATGTCAGGAATATTGCTTTGTTATAACAGTTGAAATTGGTCCTTACCGGTATATCTAACATCCACAAGGGAGCAATTGTGAACATCAAAAAAAACTTTTTTTCAAGAATAAACCTGCAAAAGTCGTTCATATTTCGTATAACTGGTTAAAAACTAGTTTATGCTCAAATGAATTGTGTATTAAATAAAAAAACTTTTTTTTCGGAAATGTACTATGCAAGTCATATTATCAGCAATCGCACTTTACAATTAGAGGTGTCAGCAGTAAATAACGTTGGATGTTGTGATACTTTTATGTTATATAAAATTTATTGCGCAACGATGCGTCGATCTATGCTTGAAAAACCTGTAAAACATGGTGTTAGACGCTTTGAGAGGGACATACCTGTTAAAACATGGTGTTATAGGTGCGTACCTGTGATACACGCTTTTAGATGACATACCTGTAAAACATGCTGTTATAGGTGCGTATCTGTAATACACGCTTTTAGATGGACATACCTGTAAAACATGCTGTTATAGGTGCGTATCTGTAATACACGCTTTGAGATCGACATACCTGTAAAACATGTTGTTATAGGTGCGTATCTGCGTATAGATGGACATACTTGGGTATCTGTAATAAATGCTTTAAGCAGGGCATTCCTGTAACACACGCTTTTAGAGGGGCAAACCTGTAAAACATGCTGTCGGAGGTGCGTACCTGTAATACACGCTTATATAGGGACACACCTGTAAAACATGGCGTTATGGGTGCGTACCTATTATACACGCTTTCAGAGGGACACACTTGTAAAACATGGCATTAGAGGTACGTACCTTTATACACGCTTTTTGAGGGACATACCTGTAAAACATGATGTAAGAGTTACATACCTGTAATACACGCTTATAGAGGGACATACCTATAAAACATGATTTTAGAGGTGCGTACCTGAAATACACGCTTTTAGAGGGACATACCTTTAACACATGGTACTATAGGTGCGTATCTGTAAAACACACTTTTAGAGGGGCATACCTGTAAAACCTGCTGTTGGAGGTGCGAACCTGTAATACACGCTTATATAGGGACACACCTGTAAAACATGGCATTAGAGGTACGTACCTTTATACACGCTTTGTGAGGGACATACCTGTAAAACATGATGTAATAGTTACATACCTGTAATACACGCTTATAGAGGGACATACCAATAAAACATGGTTTTAGAGGTGCGTACCTGAAATACATGCTTTAAGAGGGACATATCTAATAAACATGCTGTTATATGACCATACCTGTAATACTCACTTTAATAGGAATTACATGTACGTGTAAAAAACATGACGTTATAAGTGCGTATCTGTAAAACACGCTTTTTGAGGGGCATACCTGTAAACCCTGCTGTCGGAGGTCTGTACCTGTAATACACGCTTTTATAGGGACGTATCTGTAAAACATGGTGTTAGAGGTGCGTACCTATTATACACGCTTTTAGAGGGACACACCTGTAAAACATGGTGTTAGAGGTGCGTACGTATTGTACACGCTTTTAGAGAGACACACCTGTAAAACATGGCGTTAGAGGTGCGTGCCCCTATAACACGCTTTTAAAGGGACATACCTGTAAAACATGATAATAGAGATACAAACCTATAATACACGCTTATAGAGGGACATACTTATAAAACATGGTTTTAGAAGTGCGTACCTGAAACACACGCTTTTAGAGGGACATACCTTTAACACATGGTGTTATAGGTGCGTATCTGTAAAACACACTTTTAGAGGGACATACCTGTAAAACCTGCTGTTGGAGGTGCGAACCTGTAATACATGCTTATATAGGGACATATCTGTAAAACACGGTGTTATGGGTGCGTACCTATTATACACGCTTTCAGAGGGACACACTTGTAAAACGTGGCATTAGAGGTACGTACCTTTATACACGCTTTTTGAGGGACATAACTGTAAAACATGATAATAGAGATACAAACCTATAATACACGCTTATAGAGGGACATACCTATAAAACATGGTTTTAGAGGTGCTTACCTGAAATACAAGCTTTTAGAGGGACATACCTATAAAACATGCTGTTATATGTCCGTACCTGTAATACACGCTTTTAGAGGAATAACATGTACCTGTAAAACATGATGTTAGAGGTGCGTAACTGTAAAACACGCTTTTTGAGGGACATACCTGTAAAACATGTTGTTAAAGGTGCGTCCTGTAATACACGCTTTAATAGGGACATACCTGTAAAACATGGTGTTATGGAAGTATCTGTAAACACGCTTTTTGAGGGGCATACCTGTAAAACCTGCTGTTAGAGGTGCGTACCTGTTATATACGCTTTTATAAGGACGTTTGTGTAAAACATGGTGTTAGAGGTGCGTACCTATTATACACGCGTTTAGAGGGAACCATCTGTAAAACATGGCGTTAGAGATGCGTACCTGTATAACACGCTTTTAAAGGGACATACCTGTAAAACATGATATTAGAGTTACATATCTATAATACACGCTGATAAAGGGACATACCTATAAAACATGGTTTTAGAGTTGTGTACTTGAAATACACGCTTTAGAGGGACATACTTATAAAACATGTTGTTATATGTCCGTACCTGTAATACACGCTTTTAGAGAAATTACATGTACCTATAAAACATGGTGTTAGAGATGTGTAACTGTAAAATACGCTTTTTGAGGGACATACCTGTAAAAAATGGTGTTATATGACCGTACCTGTAATACTCGTTTTTTGAGGAATTACATGTACCTGTAAAACATAACATTATAGGTGCTTATCTGTAAAACACGCTTTTGAGGGACATACCTGTAAATAATGGTGTTAAAGGTGCGTCCTGTAAAACACGCTTTTATAGGGACATACCTGTAAAACATGGTGTTAGAGATGCGTACCTGTAAAACACGCTTTTATAGGGACATAACTTCAAAGCATGGTGTTAGAGGTGCGTACCTGTTAAACACGCTTTTTGAGGGATATACCTGTAAAACATGCTGTTAAAGGTGCGTCCTGTAATACACGCTTTTATAGGAACATACCTTTAAAACATGGTGTTAGAGGTGCGTATCTGTTAAACACGCTTTTAGAGGGGCATACCTGTAAATCCTCCTGTTAGCGGTGCGTACCTGTAATAGACGTTTTTATTGGGACATATCTGTAAAACATGATGTTAGAAGTGCGTACCTATTATACACGCTTTTAGAGGGACACGCCTGTTAAACATGCTGTTATAGGTGCATATCTGTAATACACGCTTTTAGAGGGGCATACCTGTAAAACCTGCTGTTAGAGGTGCGTACCTGTAATGCACGCTTTATGAGGGACATATCTGTAAAACATGGCGTTAGAGGTGCGTACCTGTAATGCACGCTTTATGAGGGACATAGCTGTAAAACATGGCGTTAGAGGTGCGTACCTCTATAAAACGCTTTTAGAGGGACATAACTGTAAAATATGATGTTAGAGTTACATACCTATAATACACGCTTATAGAGGGACATACCTATAAAACATGGTTTTATGGGGGGGGGGGTGTACCTGAAATACACGCTTTTAGAGGGATATACCTATAAATACATGCTGTTATATGTCCGTACCTGTAATACACACTTTTAGAGGAATTACATGTACCTGTAAAACACGGTGTTAGAGGTGCGTTACTGTAAAACACGCTTTTTGAGGGACATACCTGTAAAAAATGGTGTTATAGGTGCGTATCTGTATAACACGCTTTTAGAGGGGCATACCTGTAAAACCTGCTGTTATATGACCGTACCTATAATACTCGCTTTTAGAGGAATTACATGTACCTGTAAAACACGGTGTTAGAGGTGCGTAACTGTAAAACACGCTTTTTGAGGGACATACCTGTAAAACATGGTGTTAAAGGTGCGTCCTGTAATACACGCTTTTATAGGGACATACCTTTATAACATGGTGTTAGAGGTGCGTACCTGTAAAATACGCTTTTATAGGGACATATCTGTAAAACATGGTGTTAGAGGTGCGTACCTATTATAAACGCTTTTAGAGGGACACTTATTTGTTAAACATTCTGTTAGAAGGACTCATCTGTAAGCATATTTTAGAAATGTGCTAATGTAAAACGTTTTGTTAAGTGTGCGTATATGTAAATTATGCTGTTTAAGGTACGTACCATTTGTTGAGGACCTCGATGAAGATTAAACTAAACTGAGCTGAGTTTTAACGTAAAATAAATACCAGTACTTATTATGCTTAATATAATTTGCAATAAGGGATCTCCATGACGGATTCGAAGGTGCAGTCGTCCAATGACCACTTATCTTTCCGTTGAAGTTTTTGTGTTCGGGTCTCACGCGGTTCAAAGATTTCATGCGAGAAAGTATACCATTTACTTGCGGAAGAAAGTGGTTCTATTCAGACACATTTTGAGGTAGTCGTCAACTTAAAAAACTTAAATATAACCTGACATATGTTGAAAAGAGCATTAAACAACACTCAGGACCTCAGGGAAGATTAATCAAAATGGGGCTAAATGTAAAATAAATAAAACGTTATCATTATTATCTTTTTTTTCTGCCATACACGTATATTAGTAAAAAAATGTATCATGTGTCTGAGTAACCAATAATTAATAAAGTCTTGTTTTTCAAGTGTTTAATACAGGTAATAGTTTTAATAAAAAAAAAATAAAAAGAAGAAAAATAAAATAGATGCATGATCAATTTTGTATTTCTTTGCCTATACTGTGGTTTGAACATACGACATTCGGATTGACAGTTAAAGGCGTACACCACTGGACCACTTTGGAGCCTAATAATAGTGTAAGAGTTAACACCTTTTTATTATAAGTTGTCATGTTTTGAAAGGGGCGTCATTCTAGTTGACCGGAACTAGAATTAATTCGAACGTTTGATATACGTTTTATGCTATGCAAATTTTTGTAACCGACTAAAATGTTTTTGCTGGTGTATATAAAATACCTTGAAATTTGTTCAGAATCTTCCATACGTTTTTAGCGGTTTGCTAGTACTGCGAATAGTCCTATTTTGAAATCCTCCTTAGTTTGAGGTCAGTCCATCCAGTGTGATGTGGTTGTCTTACAGTAGCTACAATCACCGGTCGTGGAAAATTGAGCGTCTATTACAACTTCATTAAATTTTTTCTTGTGTTTGAACAAACCGGATTGATTGTGGATTTTATGTTTCGGTAACTGGTATTTCAAACAAAAATATCTTTTATTATCCTGTTCTTTTTCCAGATTAATCTGCTAGTCTTTCTTTCGATATCTAAAAGCTTTCTATTCTGTACATTCCCGTATTTGTCTGTTGGTCTTAGTCTAAATTGTACATATTTATATTCTATATGTTGACTTCTAAACACAACCGTCCATAATTCTTACCTTATGCTTGAATCTGTACAGTCTCATATGCCACAGGTGAGCAATTCAGTGACATTGTAACCATTTTCTTATACTCTATCATTCAAAACATTAACTGAATGCTGTTTTACAACACGTATCTTAAACACTATTTACATCAAAACAAACATTTACAAAGAAAAAAGAGAAAGCTACGTTGAACATACAAATACTCATATTTTACGATCTCGTCGCACGGGACGGTATTAAACTTATTGTTTAAATATACAGAACAAATGTCAATGAGCAATAATTACGATATTGTCTGTATATCACGCCTGCTAAACACGCTAATGCAAATTCCAGTTCAGAGTAAGATGGTGTAAAAACAATACGTGGAAGGTGAGAAATATATGATTTTTCATTATCAACGTTGTTTTTAAAAAAATCTAAATCCATAGTTCGGCGAATAATGTGGATGGACTTTTTAGCTGAAATGAAATAGGCCTACATAACTTAAAATGTCATGAGTAGGCTACCAAATAATGAATACTGTCCGATGCGGAACTCAGTTGGCCAATTTATTTTACTGGGCCCATATTAAAATCATGTGTATAGGTCTACCTTGAACAGTCCAGTGTTAATTATTAGCGCCTCATCGAAAGTGGAGCTTTATGAAAGGGTTAACCCAGGATATTTTTCAATCATGATGGTGTTTCGGATAGCAAGGAATGTCACGGGGGTTCGATCCCTGTCGTCCCTGTCACCCGAATATATATAGCAGTGTTAACATAAAACTCCAGACTCTCATAAACATCCATACAACTACAATATACACGCTAGTGTGTGCACTCGAACGGGGAACAGTTTGTGGTCGCTTGATGGTTATTTGTCCCCTTTTAGCTCGTCTTTTTGTAAAAAATGAAGAGCTATTGTCATGACCTTGTCGTCGTTATTGTCGTCCACTGGTTAAAGTTTTATGTTTAGCTCAGCCTTTTCTTTCTTTCTGAACAAATTACTTAAGTTATAGTGACTAAACGTCATAAACACAAATTATACAAACAATGTATATAGCAAAATTACCTTTTTTCCATACTATAAAACTTTAGGTAATTTTTTTTTGTTTAGCTGGGGTTTTAATCTTTTTTAATCTATTTTGTTTTTAAGTAACAGGTACTGATTCTGTAAACTGAACACAATCCTTTTAAAAAATGTTTACATCACTGACCTTGACCTTCATAACGAACTTAGTTAATACTTGCATTGTCAGGTTAAAGTTCTTTGTTTAGATTAGGCCTTTTCTCTATTTCTCAACAAACTACTTATGTTAGGTGTAATCCCACCATTGATTTTTGTTCTTTATTCTATAGTAAATAATAAAAGATTGAAGGCTTGTCATTCATAGAGAATCCCAAATGAAAGAAGTGAAACCTACATTTTACTGTTTGTCAACCTCTGCACCATCAAAATATGATGAGAAAAGTAGGGGTTATGTGTCATATAAGAGATTTTTTTCTGCTCACTGTGTACACTGGTGACAAAGTGAAAGTAGACTTCCGAAATCATGTATTCATACTCTAATTTCCAAGCATCACTTTTTTTTCTCTAAATTCACAATTCAAACATGACAATGCTATCAAAATGTTCAAAATACATCAATAATGCCATTTAAATAAAAAAATGAGCATTAAAATAAGGAAAATGCATTTTTAAAGAAGAAGAAATGAGGATTATTTAAAACCGCTATCATGCAACTACCCACGGAATCACTTCCTTTTTGCAATGGTGGTACTTTGCCTGTTATAGTAACTAAATTTCATAAACACATTTATGTACTAGTAAGTGTTCATTAAGTTGATATGTAACATTTAAGAATCCCAAAGGGAGCGACCGCAAGGAGCGACCGGGTTTTCTTAATTGCTATTTTTTTACTTTTTACTTAATGAACACTAACTGGCTTAGTGTTAAACGTTTTGACTGACAGTCTATGTAACTCTGGGCGGAGCTACGATTAAAGCTGAGATGACTGATGTTTGAAAGCCATCCGTTAATTAGGCCATTTCTATGCATAGCTCGGTGGGCTTTGTATTTTGTACATGACTCGTTCAGAATTCAATCAAGGGCGGATTCTGTGTCATTCACAAATGCGCAGTGATGACTTACTTCTTAAAAATTACGAACGGACTTAATAATTATTTTTTAAGTAAATATAAGAATTGAATTCGGGATTAAAGCAACGATTGAGGCCGATATGGAAGCCGAGGTAGAGATCTTAATGTCAAAATCAAAATTTGGACAGGGTACCAGACTATTTCGACTGTGCTGTGACTGAACGTCATCATTGTAATAAACCAAAAGTTCCCATTATTGGGTGCCGCCATGAGAGAATTTGAGCATGGGGTTGCGTAACCGTATTGGGGGAGGCATTTGTACGAATTCTTTAACTTGGATATGCAAAATGTAGTATTATAAACTTGGTGGAAAATTTCCAAGTACCTTAACTGTATATTTTGTATTTTCAGTTGTATGTAGGAAATCTTAAATTTTTTAATTGTTTATTTTGAAAGTATTATTCTTTTTTTGTAATAACTAGTCCCTTAGACAAATCAAGGGATCGAAAATTGAATAATCAAGAGATCAAAAATTAAAATTAGGGCCTGACAAACTTATTTGTTCGCGGCTTATTACAGGTTAGATCATAATACGGGCAATACAGAGAGAGAGAGAGAGAGAGAGAGAGAGAGAGAGAGAGAGAGACTGAGAGAGAGAGAGAGAGAGAGAGAGAGAGAGTGAGTTTGGGGGGGGGGGGGGGGGGGGGGACGTATGCAGGCTCATGCATATATCACCCATATACCATGGCATGTGTATGAACCTTACTGAAAGAACTGTGTAACAGTCATCCAGCAAGCTCAGTCATTAGTGCTTACACTTTTAAGTGAAGGTACCTGGTATAAGTCCGGCTGCATACTTTCCGTACCCCAAGTAGGTAGTCAATAAGGGATTGTAATTGAATAAACTTTTGATTGTCTTGTTTTCTTTAACCCAAGAAGAGGACGAATTCCACATTGATGGGTGAATGTATTCTTAAGTATGTAAAATGAATTATCGTGGGTTCGGGCATCAGTCTGGCAAGGGAATTGTCATGGGTTCGGGCCTCAGTCTGGCAAGTGAATTATCGTGGGCTCCGGCCTCAGTCTGGCAAGTGAATTATCGTGGGTTCGGGCCTCAGTCTGGCAAGTGAATTATCGTGGGTTCGGGCCTCAGTCTGGCAAGTGAATTATCGTGGGTTCGGGCCTCAGTCTGACAAGTGAATTATCGTGCGTTCGGGCCTCAGTCTGGTAAGTGAATTATCGTGCGTTCGGGCCTCAGTCTGGTAAGTGAATTATCGTGGGTTCGGGCCTCAGTCTGGCAAGTGAATTATCGTGCGTTCGGGCCTCAGTCTGGTAAGTGAATTATCGTGGGTTCGGGCCTCAGTCTGGCAAGTGAATTATCGTGGGTTCGGGCCTCAGTCTGGCAAGTGAATTATCGTGGGTTCGGGCCTCAGTCTGGCAAGTGAATTATCGTGGGTTCGGGCCTCAGTCTGACAAGTGAATTATCGTGGGTTCGGGCCTCAGTCTGGCAAGTGAATTATCGTGGGTTCGGGCCTCAGTCTGGCAAGTGAATTGTCGTGGGTTCGGGCCTCAGTCTGACAAGTGAATTGTCGTGGGTTCGGGCCTCAGTCTGACAAGTGAATTGTCGTGGGTTCGGGCATCAGTCTGACAAGTGAATTGTCGTGGGTTCGGGCCTCAGTCTGACAAGTGAATTGTCGTGGGTTCGGGCCTCAGTCTGACAAGTGAATTATCGTGGGTTCGGGCCTCAGTCTGACAAGTGAATTATCGTGGGTTCGGCCCTCAGTCTGGCTGCATATTTCTCTCATCAGGCTCATGTTTTACCAACATTTTTTCTTAAGTTTTATTTAAATTCATAAAACTTTACTTAATTTTGATTGGTTACTTAATATTCTTTAATTAATATAAATGAAAGCAAATGGAGTTTTACAAGAGCCAGTCTAAAATGATTATTGTTTGTTTGCTTTCTTTTGCTTAATTACTTAAGTATCGGTCAGCTCAGTAGGTATCGCGTCTGACTACCAATCAAGAGTTCGAATCCCCTCCCGGCAACATTCTCCATGATGTTTGACATACAACATGTCTCATAATTCGTCTCACCGCTGATGCAAGTGGCAAAGTCATCAGTTACTTTTTGAAATGGTAGCCTGATTAAATAAGACGTGAATGGACAGCTTTTTTATGATTTGGATTTCCGATCTGCTGTCCATAACTCGGGAGATGCAAAAATAAAAAAAATCTTTAAAATGCTCCACGAGACGTGCAATATGCCGCATTACCGAAATGGGTGTGCTCGGGTACTGGTTAACCTTTCCAGATCCTGGAAAGAGTGGTAAGGTTAAACGATCGTCCCTTAAATCAGCTCTCGATGGCATAAAATGACGCTAAATATTCAATCAATCACTAAGTATGTTGCGAAACAGGAGCCAGAGTACACATACATTTATATAAATAATATTTTTTTAACAAATCAAGGCTTGTTGAACAATTTGGTATTTTCAATGGTCATCATAAGGGCGCACATGTAAAATGTCTTCTTTTTTGTTTATATCAATCAGCACATATATGACATTTTTAAGTTAATTCCAACTCATTGTTTTATTAAAGTCAAATATTGCATTACGGATTTCACTTGGATGTTCTGGATTTCACAATGTAAATTTTATATATTCAGGGAAATTGTCAATTTTATAAAGATTCACACCCTGCGAATGGGTTGCCCTTCTATATCAACCATTTGATTAAATAAACTCTAAATCACCCATCTGATCCGATCATTCTGTGTCATGTGATAGTCTGTTTTGGTTCCTCCTTGATAGATTCCAAATATTGTGTTGGCAATGGACAAAAATGCATCGGGGTAGAAACTTTTTACCGATATGCTTTTATTACTGAACCCAGATTGATAATTTATAATGCAACTGTTGAAATGAAACAATAACTTTTATGTCACAATTCATTTTAAAATTTTACGTTGATGTAAGACATCTGATGATCTCTATTGGAAATGAGGCGTTTCTCCCTTTATATTCGTCGGTTTTGTTCTTTATTATTTAGCTCTTCTAACAAAGTCATTTCATCCTCCATATTTATTGGTTATTTTGATATAGTCGGTTCTGGTTAACTCAGTTGGTAGCATATCTAACTTGAGTTTAAATTCTCTCCTTGCCGCTGCAGTGGTGGTCATGGTGCCCCTCAATATCCAAGTTCAGCATATACTTTAGGGCCTGGAAGTACATCCTCATACACATACTCCTCAGGTTACCCCCCCCCCCCCAACCCCCACCCCCTCCAATAATTAAAATGCTCCTACGCTCATGCACATGCGAAAGTTCATGGGTTTGATCCCGGTCAGGTCATACAGAAAACTTTAAAGATGGTACAAGAAACTTCATCGCTTGGCGCTCAGCATTTAGAGGATAATTCTAGGTCTGGTCGTCCAGGTGTCTGTATAATGTCGGCTTTATTGCGATTGTGTAGGGTATCATACCATGTGTCTGGTATGATACTCCAGTGTGGTTCAGAATACCATCGCAATATAACTGAAACATTGTTGAAAGCGACGATAGACCCCATACAACAACAATCTTCCCGCTACAGTCTCTATGATGATTTAAATAAAACATCACCTCTCATTTTCATTCGTCTGTCACCAATGATTCAAATGGGATAATTATCGGATTTTTTTTGCGGAGATCAAATGCCATGAAATAAACGTACACTTTTTTCTCCCCAACAAGAGTTCCCTCAATAAGTCATTATAGTTAAATTGCATCAGCTGTGAAGTGCAAAATATGCATATATATATAATTACATTTGCATTTATTTTACAGTTTGAGCTGTTTTTTTATAATAACATATACGTATGGTTCCCGGTACTGAGTACATCTTTGTAGTGTAATGCAGCACACTTTTCTCTATGAAAAGAACTCCAGGATCAAATCCTGGTGGAGACCTCAGTACTTTTAACCATTGTTCAACACAAACACTTCATTCTGTCAGCCAAAACTATAACATGAATGATATTGTTGTATAATACATACTTCACAGACATTGAACTAGCCTAATCAACTGTCATAAAAACTCCAAATTGTTCTGATTCCTGAAATAAACACGCCCCCACTTGCTTATCTAAACATTTTTACTACCTTCATTTCATTATTTAAAAACAGAGTTGCAATACATAGTAAGAATCCTTCAACAGATATCCTTAGTTGGGATTGAACCCAAATCATCCATCTTAAAGACGGATGTACTTCACTGTACTACAAGGATGCCTTTTGAAGCTATATTTAAGCACTGCACACTAATTATTAACACAATCCTGTTTTCACTGGCTGCTACAATAACATTATTTGTTATTTAAAAATAATTATAGAACAATAATATTGCCAAAAGTCAATGGAACTAAACGCAACCCAAAAGTGGTTGCAAAACCAGTACGTAAAAAGCCGATTTCCACTCAAATTGATTTGGGTATAAAATAATTGTAAAAGTCCCATTTAATGGATAAATTGCAACATACAACTGTTTGATTAATATACATTTATAATGTCATATTGATATACAGCAATATATTAAACTGACACGCTATGTTAAGGTATAAGTATATCATGACTTACTAGTTGTATTACTGTGTAAAACATGTTATTAGAGGTATTCGTCAAACATGCTGTGAGAGGGACGTACCAGTAAACATGATGTTAGAGGTACGTTCCTGTAAAGCTTATTGTTAGAGGTATTAGAGGTAAGTACCTGTAAAACATACTATTAGAAGTATCCGTCATACATGCTGTGAGAGGGACGTACCAATTAACCATGCTGTTTGCAATACGTGCTGTTTATGGGGACGTAACTGTAAACATGCTGTTAGAGGTACGTTCCTGTAAAACGCTGTTTTAGGTGTGCTATTTGCTGAGGACCTCGATGAAGATTAAACTAATGTAAACTGAGGTTAACGTTAAATAAAGACGTAATACTTATACTACTTAATATAATTTTTAATAACAGCTTGCTATGACGGAATGGTCAAAAGCTCAGGCGTCTAATGAACAATCATCTCTCGCTGTTTAAATCGTGGGTTCGAGGTTCATGCGGTCCAAAACCTTCAAAAGTATACCATTTACTAGCGGTAAGAGAGTTTATCTACTCATACTTATCTTGAGGTAGCTTCCATCTAATACAACTGGATATGCAATATATAACCTCGCATATGTTGAAAATGGCGTTAACCATCCTTTAAATAGGACCTCAGGGAAGATTAAACTTAATCAAAATAAACTAAAACGTAAAATAAAATAAAAGTATTATTATTAGTTATATTTGTACTGTCATACAATTTATCAGTAAAAATATACCATGTGTCACCAATAATAAATAATGTCTTATTCATTAAGTGTTTTAGTTTAATACAGGTAACAGTTTTATTAAAAAAAGAAAAAAAAAGAGAATAAAATAGAAGTATTTTCAAATTTTTTTTTTTTTTGCCTTGACTGCGGATTGAACATACGACATCCGGATTGACAGTTAAAGGCGTACACCACTGGACCACTTTGGAGCCTAATAGTAATGTAACAGTTAACACCTTTTAAAGTTGTTAAGTCTTCAAAGGGGCGTCATTCTAGTTGACCGGAAGTGGAATTAATTCATACGTTTGATATACGTTTAATGCTATGCAAATGCATGTAACCGACTAAAAAGTTTTTGTTGGTGAATATATTATACATCAAAATTTGTTCAAAATTACCAATACGTTGTTGGCGGTTTGCTAGTACTGCGAATAGCTCAATTTTGAAATCCTCAAAAAATTGAGGTCAACCCATCAAGTGGGATGTGGTTGTCTTACAATTGCTACAATCACCGGTCGTGGAGGATTGAGCGCTTGTTATTACTTCCTCTTCCTATCTTTCTTACGTAAAATAAACTTCTTTTCTCGTTTTTTTAATAAACTCTTGGTCAAGAGTGTTATTCTATATCTTGGCTACTATATACAATCGTCCATATTTCTTACATTATGCTGGATTCGGTACAGTCTCTTATTCCACAGGTGAGCAATTTCTTCAGCTCAAAATTTTAAATGAATGCTGTTTTACGACACATATCGTAAAACATTACTTACATTAAAACAGACATTTACAAAGAAAGATGAGCAAGCTATTTTAACATACAAATCTCATATTTTATAATCTCCTCGCACGAGACAGTATTACTCATTGTTTAAATATGCAGTACACATTTCAATTACCAATTACCATACTATCTATATAGCAAGCTGATCAGCGCAATAATAAATACGTGATCATAATAAATATAAAAAACAATGAATGTTGTATTAAACAAGCACTAATGCTGTGGTAATGTTATCTGTCGCAACCAACGTTATATGTCGCAACACTGTCGCAATATCAGCAGACGCCAAATGTCGCACCTTTAACACTACATGTCGCAAGATTATTAGCAACGTTACCACCGGTATATATCCCCAACCACAACGCTGTATGTCGCACTGTTTCTTCAGCGCAAAAACATGTATAGTTAAATATAATAATATTGATCAAATTGGTAAGTAATCACCATCCCTCACAATGACGTTGGTGTGTGTAGGGAAGAGGGGTGCCGAGGTACTGATATATTGTTTTGACTTGCACGATACTTTTATGATGGCACCTAGTACAGTTTTTATGCCATTGGATAAGCATTCCAAGGGACCCGGGTTTGATCCTCGGTCATGGCACTGGAAAGTATTTCCCACAGTACTAAAGCTATAAACAATATTAAGGAAGAGATGTTAAACTGAAGTCTCATGTATCGGTGCTGTACAGCAGGCATGTAAAACACTTGTCGCTATAAAAAGCAGAGAAACATTCGCTTTAGAAAACGATATATTTGTAGTCGAACCAGAAGTATACAGTTTGACCACTCTCGAATCAAACTATTTAAAGTCAGTAACACCATGGTCGCTGCTTAGATTGTCCCATATTCGATGTGATGATTCACCTCTTTTGCCGAGCGCATGAATAACAAACAGGTGCATACGTTTAAGGTTAACATACCAACGGCATATTCAACAGCTAATTATCAGACATACAGACATACAGACAGATCGCACAGCACCAGGCGAGACCTGACTATGCCACAAAAAATATCAAACTTAGATCTTCTCAACTTTAGTTTTAATGATACGCCTATAACAATCGAAGCATGTTTTCCACTGATAAGCCGTCTTTCAGTCTCGATTGTTCTAACTGATACTATATATACTTTCTGTTGTACACAACCGTCAATATTTCTTACCAGTTGCTTTATTCTCAATAATCTCTAATGCCACAGACGAGCAATTTATTGACATCTTGGACCTTTTCTTTTTAAATGTTGAATTAAACTTTATCGTTGCAAACATTGAATGAATGAATGAACGAACGAACGAACGAACGAACGAACGAACGAACGAACGAACGAACGCGCGCACGCACGCACGCACGCACGCACGAACGAACGAACGAACGAACGAACGAACGAATGAATGAATGAATGAATGAATTCTGTTTTTATTGTACGTTGACACATACTGTAAAACACCATTTACAAAAAAAGAAACTTGCAAATAAACATAACTCACGGGCTCGTCGCATGGGACATTATAACTTATGATTTAAATATGTTATATACATTCAATGAACAATTACAATACAATTTATATACGCAAGCTGATGAGCGCAATAATAAATAAGTGATCATCATTAATACAATAAAAGTGAGTGTTGTATTAAACAAGCACCGTTGTAAAGTTACTCTGTGGTAACGTTATATGTCTCACCGTCGCTAAATGTCGCAACCAACGTTTTATGTCTCACCGTCGCTAAATGTCGCAACCAACGTTATATGTCTCACCGTCGCTAAATGTCGCAACCAACGTTTTATGTCTCACCGTCGCTAAATGTCGCAACCAACGTTTTATGTCGCACCTTTAACGATCTAGTAATACAGACACGATGTGTTCGTACTCAGATGTTTTGTAAATTTTAGGTTCATTATGTTTATTTATTTGTTAATTTTTTATTTTTCAATATGTATATAATGGTGTTGTTTGTACACGAAGATTGTACCTTCCTTTTGATGTCATAGGCAAGAAAAGTGCCCGATTCAGTAATTATTATAACGCACAATAATACAAAACGAACTCAGTAAATCATTATATCCTTCAGCTTGAGCTCACACTACACGGTTGCGCCCCTTTTTTGTCACGATAACATGATGCTTAAATAAAGTTCTATGTAATTTAGTTTGAAATATTTTCAATATGGGGCTGTGATTTCATACTGCAGATGAGTAAAGCAAATGCGTGCAAAACTTACACTGCAATAAGACACCACTGGCGTTAACATGCGACTTGTATAGGATACACTGCAATAAGACACCACCGGCGTTAACATGCGACTTGTATAGGATACACTGCAATAAGACACCACTGGCGTTAACATGCGACTTGTATAGGATACACTGCAATAAGACACCACTGGCGTTAACATGCGACTTGTATAGGATTTTAACAGATATGTGCATTCACGAGTACTTGAGGATTTCTTTTTTTAAAAATAGTCTTAGTGTGTCACTGCACGCTCTTTTAAAAAAACAATAAGCTAGTCAATATACCAGTTATTGTGCATTGTTTAAGTGCGTATAATTTCCTGCTATGAAAAAAACAATTATAATATATTCTATGTGGACAATTTTTACCTTGGAAATCCTAGACCTTAGTTTATATAAATAAAACAAAATTCAACTGTGTAATGAGACTTGAAGAGATGGAATTGAAACTAAATAACTTTTTACTCAACAATGTTTCTTTATTGATTATACAATTCATATTGCAATTTCATTTGTGATAACGATAATGCACACCTGCGTTAAGCGAAACGAGCACAAGGTATTTTCATTTTTGTTCTCAACAACGGCATAGCTGCACGATACAAAATATAAAATAAAAAATGAAAAAAGAACGTATTAAGGCCCTTGACTTCACTTCTATTTTGCAAATGACATAATGATGGTAAATAGGCAGCCGAAAAGCATACTGCTAAGAATATTTGGGAGTATAAGTTTGTTTTAATTTCATTAATTTAAGACAAAGGCAATCCAAATAAATATAAATTTGTATTTTTAAAGATACTTAACACCTATTCTCAAAACTAGCGTGACATCACTAATGTAAGAGAATGTTGTTGTTGTTGTTGTTGGTGTTGATGTTGGTGTTGTAGGGTGTTTAGCGTCGCTTTCAACATCGCGACTTTGTTCACTTGAGACACTTGCCAAGTTTAGTATTCTGAGCGCTGCCATACTGAAGCATCATTATGACCATGCCGCAGACACAAGGTATGATACCCAGTCACCGTTATACTGCCACTGGGAATTTAAGCAAAGATTCTGAGGTACCAAGGTCGTAAAAACTTGGAGAAACGTATCTCAAGATATGGTAACATGGCCACAGTGAAGATTAGTTTGATGCTTGATCATGAGTATATAGGTAAAATCGATTTCAGCAATGGCGTGATTAAATCTTGTATTAAATTCATGGGGACCTTAATGCAACAATTTACAGAAAGTCTAGAATTTTATTCAAATAAAAATGATAGTTGGTTCACTTTAACATTTTTAAAATGTGCTATGTTAACAATGGGAAAGAACTCGCTTGTACAACTGAAAATGTATTAAAAACAGATTTTTTTTTCTTCAAAAGGGGAAGGGCGGGAGGATTTTATTTTTATTTATTTTTAATTTTTTTTTTTTTTAAATATGAAAATAAAAAAGGTCGGGGTGGCATGAAAATTAGGGGGCGAGCGGGGATGATTATCTAGCAATTAATTTATTATGGCCTAAAAAAAATAAATGGAAAACATCATTTGTCTTTGCGAAAGGATTTTATATTAAAAACAGAATGAATAAACCGCTTGTACATATTGTATATACTACAAAAAAGGGATAGACCAATCTGAAACTGTTTTGTAAAAAAAAACGTGTGTATCACTTCTTGTTATTTCAGTAATCGTAATATGTGAAAGACGGTGATAGACATAGTCAACAGAGGTAAATTAAAGACAACCGAACGTTTCTCTCACCAGGACATCGTCTTATTGCAACCAGACCTCCGAGACATTTGTCCGCTTGACCGAGGCGCAAAGGTGAAATAATCCTTAAGAATCAAACTTATTTATCTAACATAGCAATTAGACATGTGAACTGTACACCTATAAGCCATTTGCTTATTATCGCAGTCACCCGCATAATTCGGCCACTTTTACAAACAAAATTCATACGTTAACAATGAGGTGGCATAGATGACCGGGGATGTTTTTTAATCTTTTGATGTTGAATAAACATAAAAACCTACCTCATCATTCTGACCTATTATGTATTTAAAAAGCGTAAGTTGTGATGAGTTAAGTACAATATTTTCATTGTCATATCTTTTGAATTCCAGATCGGATTGCCCGCGGCGGTATTTATTAACAGTAGATAAGTACGATGTTACCCCGACTTACACTGCGGGGGGATGCTACAGTCGGCTTTGATCACACCGGATTACGTTGGCGCAATATTAGAGACAAATCTGCTAAATGGTCAATTATTTGGTGCCGATGATACCAGCTTGTTAATTATGATGCTCACCTTAAGCTGCTTTTTGTGTTGTTAACAGACAAGGTATGCGATTTGAAGTTCACGTATATATATCCCCTTAAACATCTGGCGGGGGCAATCAGTAAGTTGTGGCCTAAAAGCCAGTTTTGCATTTGATGTGAACTCTGTTATGCAACTGAAAAAAGCCTACCAATAAAAATGTCCAGAGCTTAATCTTTAAAAGTGGTTAAATACTTTTACTTTCAATTAAATGTCTTACATAATTCTTTACCGTGTTCCCTTTAGATGTACAAGTGTTCAACTTTAATGATGTTTGCGTGTTACGATTATCCTAGACGGATTCCCTGACCTACTACCGATAAATTAACTATTTACTGTTAGATCAGGGAACCGGACTGCGTTTATCCCAGATTCTTGGATAATATATTCATACCGTGGGAAGTGTTTTTAATTTGTAGTTGGTTTAAACATGTTTATTTATTCGAATGTACATATATACAAATTATTTTACGTTCTTGCGTTTTTCTCCATTTGTAGCTAAAATTGACATTGGGCATCGTTCTTAATTAAAATCTTTAATTCAATTAGTTAATATAAACCAAATAAATATGTTTTGTAAAGGCTAATCTCTGTAGTTTAACTGTGTGAAGAAGATAGAGTTATTCATTCAGTAAGTTACATATTAAGAAAACGAACATAATATAATATACAAAATATAAGAAAACGTATACCCAACAGTCGACGTAGAAATGATATCAACTAATGAGCGAATTGTCGGAACAATTTCATTTATGGTTCACCTCTAACAACAACTAATTGCTATCAATCAGATACCCGTATGTCCATTAGCATTGTTTCTTTCGTGATTTCGTATAAATGTAACTCTTCTTCAGCGAAATCAACCACTATTGATTATTATGTTATTATTACATATTGAAAGGGGTCATCATTATGTTTTGTTTTTCGAAAACATAATATTTCAAAATATATGTTTTTAAATTTCATGTCAAAATGGTTTAAGCAATAAACCACTGAATAAAAACTAGTCTATAAATAAACAAAATAAACTGTAAATATAAGACAGTATCGAAAGGGAGGAATGTAGAACATATGTGTATTGATATATTTTCAACACATTACAGGTTATATAGAAACATGTAGTTTGAGTGGTGATTGAAGTGCCTTGAACTATCCTTCCGCAGTAACTTTAAAACTGTCTTGAACCACACCGGACCAACAACCTCCGCAATGATAGGTAAGTTGTCTTGGAGATTTGAACCACACGGTCAGAGGAATCCGAGAATGGAAATGTTCTGACCGTAAACATGTTTTAAGAGCTTTTAAAAATTGTGTACATCTAAGCCAAAACATGATGGTGAATGTAATGCAAATTTTATTAAAATGTTCTAAGCGTAATCGTCCAATTGTCTGATCTATATACCACTAAGTAATTTATACTTTGTTAAAGATCCTGTCACACGTTTATTATATTTTTTTATGATTGCGGCTAACGAAGCTAAGAGCGAGGATGGATATACATATAACCGGAGTGACAACGGGGATCGCATTCACCAACCAAACACGTAACAGGTACAGACAACCTCACACTTCACCCGTCGTCACATCAGAAAGTGAGGCATAAAAGAAATAGGTACCCACAGACTGTTATCTTGTGTTTAATGCTGTTTAAGATATGGGCATGTACCACTGCTGCTATGGTAACTGACGATAACGTGAAATTGTCAAGAAACGCATCTTTCAGTCAAAATACTTGTTATGTCCAATTTCATTTCATATAAATATCCAAAATATCCATTCACCATAAAATCCGTAAAATACAGATGTATAGTTTTAGGCGAGTTGATTTTTTTTTTAAAACTCCGCGGCGCTTTTCCAATGCAAGCGTCTGATAAAACCTCCCACTCGGATCAAGGTATTGTTATGTGTGAAAATATCCTGTCATATATGATACAATTATGAAAGATAAGCATATAGTTTGCCATTGCATGGAAAGTAGGAAAGGGTAGAACATATATTTTGGAAGTTAATGTTAGTTTCTTTTGTTTTAATGATGAATGTAATTCGATGGGACTCGTGTTCACTCTTGTTCTAAGAGAGATATGTTTTGATAAGATAAAAAGGATATATATATATATACTTAACAGCAAAGTTTCTCTTCTAAACTAAAAAAAAACCCTATAGATTCTTACTTAAAGCAAAAAGTAAAAAGTGGTAGGCCTACTTGCGATCGGTATTTTGATATTGAAATACATTTATTCCAACTACTGTATATTAAGTTCAATATAATAAACGATATCGTACATAACTTAATTTGAATAAAAGCGCTAAACCGTGTCTTAAAAATTGTAGTCTTCATCCTTTTTAAGATCTCCTGATGTTTGCAGTGTCAAAGTTGTAACCGACCATCAATCAATGGTAGGGATAAAAATATATATATAATGTGAGGGATTTTCAGTCATTAAGGGCCCTCGTGGCGTTCCTGTTTCTAGTAAGATGTATAAATTGCAACAAATACCAACGACGAGCAGTGCATTTAAATACAAAAAATAAGTTTGACTAAATTAACGTCTTAGTGAGCCGGGACCCTGAGCCGAGTATGGGTATATCTGTATTATCCACACAGGAGCCGAGTATGGGTATATCTGTATTATCCACACAGGAGCCGAGTATGGGTATATCTGTATTATCCACACAGGAGCCGAGTATGGGTATATCTGTATTATCCACACAGGAACGATGAGCAGTAGAGATGATTTTGATTTCCATCAGGTGAATTATCCATATCTATATGGGGAAATTATAACGATATAGACGGTATATGGACTAAAAGCCTCTCTTATTTATTTATTTTTTCAGTCACCCATTTGGATGACCCATTTATTCTCCCAATCCTAGGTGTGCGGGGGTCGGGGAGGACCATCCCCTTCACACCTTACAATTTCAAAATAAATATATATATCTATATCAATAGCATATAAAATAATTCACCACATTCATTCATCTTTCATTCCTCAAATTATTCAATTTTGTAAATGTATAATACTTTATAATTGTATATATATTACTTGATCTCTATTAAAATGGGGAGAATTAATAATAAAAAAAGAGAAAAGAAAGGTGAAGATAATAATAATAATAATGATAATAAAAAATATTGGGGATAAGGTTTTTCTGTGTGTGTGTGTGTGTTTTTTTTGTTTTTTTTTTTTTGTTTTTTTTTTTTTTGGGGGGGGGGTCTTATTAAAAGCCTCTCTTATTAATAGCGTGTGGTTCACCGAACCCATGACCGGAGGGTCGTGGGTTTGATCATCCGCCACGGCTACGTGTGGTGTCCTTGAACAAGACACCTTTCACTGGATCTACTCAGGAAGACTTCGAGCGTGATAAGAACATGTTTCACAATCGAAGTAAAATAAATAACTTTTAACTAAACTAAGATAGTTATTAGCCATAGTTTCGAAGTGTAAAAAAACCCACAACATTTTCTATACGTAATATACTGTTTAGATAATGTCATTATTTCTGTACAAATACCGTTTCAAATGACAAAAGCAAGAAAAATATACATAATTATTAGATATTTTGATAGTCTCATCAAGCAATATGTATATTCTTGTTCTCATCTAGATGAATGTATTTTCAAGGAGTTAGAAGAGAGAATAATGTATATGGTTCTTGGTATATTGCAAACAACTCGTAATCTGCATTGTTTATGTTTGTATATAGTGATGAGCTACAATGCTCTTCTAAACTAAAATGTATATTTTGTTCTGTTCCTGTGTCCCTGATACATTGTCGTTTCAGTTTAGTGCGTTCCGGATGTGCGACGACCAAAGTGGTGTTCGTTCTAAAACCTTAAACAAACAGAGTGATTCGTCCTGAAACCTTAAACAGACACGGCAGAGTGATTCGTCCTGAAACCTTAAACAGACACGGGAGAGTGATTCGTCTTGAAACATTAAACAGACACGGCAGAGTGATTCGTTCTGAAACCTTAAACAGACACGGCAGATTGATTCGTCCTGAAACCTTAAACAGACACGGCAGAGTGATTTGTCCTGAAACCTTAAACAGACACGGGAGAGTGATTCGTCCTGAAACCTTAAACAGACATGGCAGAGTGATTCGTCCTGAAACCTTAAACAGATACGGAAGAGTGATTCGTCCTGAAACCTTAAACAGACACAGCAGAGTGATTCGTCCTGAAACCTTAAACAGACACGGGAAAGTGATTTGTCCTGAAACCCTAAACAGACACGGCGGAGTGATTCGTCCTGAAACCTTCAACAGACACGGCATACTGATTCGTCCTGAAACCTTTAACAGACACGGCAGAATGATTCGTCCTGACCTTAAACAGACATGGCAGAGTGATTCGTCCTGAAACCTTAAACAGACACGGCAGAGTGATTGGTCCTGAAACCCTAAACAGACACGGCAGAGTGATTGGTCCTGAAACCTTCAACAGACACGGCAGAATGATTCGTCCTGAAACCTTAAACAGACACGGGAGAATGATTCGTCCTGACCTTAAACAGACATGGCAGAGTGATTCGTCTTGAAACCTTAAACAGACACGGCAGAATGATTCGTCCTGACCTTAAACAGACATGGCAGAATGATTCGTCCTTAAACCTTAAACAGACACGGCAGAGTGATTCGTCCTAAAACCTTTAACAGACACGGCAGAGTGATTCGTCC
This sequence comes from Panopea generosa, assembly GCA_029582155.1. Lineage (NCBI taxonomy): Eukaryota > Metazoa > Mollusca > Bivalvia > Adapedonta > Hiatellidae > Panopea > Panopea generosa. The sequence continues at coordinate 68,577,313 of CM055898.1, read as the reverse complement.
TGAAACCTTAAACAGACATGGCAGAGTGATTCGTCCTGAAACCTTAAACAGACACGGAAGAGTGATTCGTCCTGAAACCTTAAACAGACACGGCAGAATGATTCGTCCTGACCTTAAACAGACATGGCAGAGTGATTCGTCCTGAAACCTTTAACAGACACGGCACAATGATTCGTCCTTAAACCTTAAACAGACACGGCAGAGTGATTCGTCCTGAAACCTTTAACAGACACGGCAGAGTGATTCGTCTTGAAACCTTACACAGACACGGCAGAATGATTCGTCCTGACCTTAAACAGACATGGCAGAGTGATTCGTCCTGAAACCTTAAACAGACACGGCAGAATGATTCGTCCTAAAACCTTAAACAGACACGGCAGAGTGATTCGTCCTAAAACCTTTAACAGACACGGCAGAGTGATTCGTCCTAAAACCTTTAACAGACATGGCAGAATTATTCGTTCTGACCTTAAACAGACATGGCAGAGTGATTCGTCCTGAAACCTTAAACAGACACGGCAGAATGATTCGTCCTGACCTTAAACAGACACGACAGATTGATTCGTCCTGAAACCTTATTCGTCCTGAAACCTTTAACAGACACGGCAGAGTGATTCGTCCTGAAACCTTCAACAGACACGCAGAGTGATTCGTCCTGAAACCTTAAACAAACAGAATGATTCGTCCTTAAACCTTAAACAGACACGGCAGAGTGATTCGTCTTGCAACCTTAAACAGACAAAATGACTCGTCCTGAAACCTTAAACAGACATGGCAGAGTGATTCGTCCTTAAACCTTAAACAGACACGGCAGAGTGATTCGTCCTGAAACCTTAAACAGACACGGCAGAATTATTCGTCCTGAAACCTTCAACAGACACGGCAGAGTGATTCGTCCTGAAACCTTAAATAGACACGGCAGAATTATTCGTCCTTAAACCTTAAACAGACACGGCAGAGTGATTCGTCCTGAAACCTTAAACAGACACGGCAGAATGATTCGTCCTTAAACCTTAAACAGACACCGCAGAGTGATTCGTCCTGAAACCTTAAACAGACACGGCAGAGTGATTCGTCCTGAAACCTTAAACAGACACGGCAGAGTGATTCGTCCTTAAACCTTAAACAGACACGGCAGAGTGATTCGTCCTGAAACCTTAAACAGACACGGCAGAATTATTCGTCCTGAAATCTTAAACAGACACGGCAGAGTGATTCGTCCTGAAACCTTAAACAGACACGGCAGAATTATTCGTCCTGAAACCTTAAACAGACACGGCAGAGTGATTCGTCCTGAAACCTTAAACAGACACGGCAGAGTGATTCGTCCTGAAACCTTAAACAGACACGGCAGAGTGATTCGTCCTGAAACCTTAAACAGACACGGCAGAGTGATTCGTCCTAAAACCGTCAACGGACAAGGCAGAGTGATTCGTCCTGAAACCTTCAACAGACGCGGCAGAGTGATTCGTCTTGCAACCTTAAACAGACAGAATGATTCGTCCTGAAACCTGAAACAGACACGGCAGACTGATTCGTCCTGAAACCTTAAACAGACACGGCAGAGTGATTCGTCCTGAAACCTTAAACAGACAGAATGATTCGTCCTTAAACCTTAAACAGACACGGCAGAGTGTTTCGCCCTGAAACCTTAAACAGACACGGGAGAGTGATTCGTCTTGAAACATTAAACAGACACGGCAGAGTGATTCGTTCTGAAACCTTAAACAGACACGGCAGATTGATTCGTCCTGAAACCTTAAACAGACACGGCAGAGTGATTTGTCCTGAAACCTTAAACAGACACGGGAGAGTGATTCGTCCTGAAACCTTAAACAGACATGGCAGAGTGATTCGTCCTGAAACCTTAAACAGACACGGAAGAGTGATTCGTCCTGAAACCTTAAACAGACACAGCAGAGTGATTCGTCCTGAAACCTTAAACAGACACGGGAAAGTGATTTGTCCTGAAACCCTAAACAGACACGGCGGAGTGATTCGTCCTGAAACCTTCAACAGACACGGCATACTGATTCGTCCTGAAACCTTTAACAGACACGGCAGAATGATTCGTCCTGACCTTAAACAGACATGGCAGAGTGATTCGTCCTGAAACCTTAAACAGACACGGCAGAGTGATTGGTCCTGAAACCCTAAACAGACACGGCAGAGTGATTCGTCCTGAAACCTTCAACAGACACGGCAGAATGATTCGTCCTGAAACCTTAAACAGACACGGGAGAATGATTCGTCCTGACCTTAAACAGACATGGCAGAGTGATTCGTCTTGAAACCTTAAACAGACACGGCAGAATGATTCGTCCTGACCTTAAACAGACATGGCAGAATGATTCGTCCTTAAACCTTAAACAGACACGGCAGAGTGATTCGTCCTAAAACCTTTAACAGACACGGCAGAGTGATTCGTCCTGAAACCTTAAACAGACATGGCAGAGTGATTCGTCCTGAAACCTTTAACAGACACGGCACAATGATTCGTCCTTAAACCTTAAACAGACACGGCAGAGTGATTCGTCCTGAAACCTTTAACAGACACGGCAGAGTGATTCGTCTTGAAACCTTACACAGACACGGCAGAATGATTCGTCCTGACCTTAAACAGACATGGCAGAGTGATTCGTCCTGAAACCTTAAACAGACACGGCAGAATGATTCGTCCTGACCTTAAACAGACATGGCAGAGTGATTCGTCCTGAAACCTTTAACAGACACGGCACAATGATTCGTCCTTAAACCTTAAACAGACACGGCAGAGTGATTCGTCCTGAAACCTTTAACAGACACGGCAGAGTGATTCGTCTTGAAACCTTACACAGACACGGCAGAATGATTCGTCCTGACCTTAAACAGACATGGCAGAGTGATTCGTCCTGAAACCTTAAACAGACACGGCAGAATGATTCGTCCTAAAACCTTAAACAGACACGGCAGAGTGATTCGTCCTAAAACCTTTAACAGACACGGCAGAGTGATTCGTCCTAAAACCTTTAACAGACATGGCAGAATTATTCGTTCTGACCTTAAACAGACATGGCAGAGTGATTCGTCCTGAAACCTTAAACAGACACGGCATAATGATTCGTCCTGACCTTAAACAGACACGACAGATTGATTCGTCCTGAAACCTTATTCGTCCTGAAACCTTTAACAGACACGGCAGAGTGATTCGTCCTGAAACCTTCAACAGACACGCAGAGTGATTCGTCCTGAAACCTTAAACAAACAGAATGATTCGTCCTTAAACCTTAAACAGACACGGCAGAGTGATTCGTCTTGCAACCTTAAACAGACAAAATGACTCGTCCTGAAACCTTAAACAGACATGGCAGAGTGATTCGTCCTTAAACCTTAAACAGACACGGCAGAGTGATTCGTCCTGAAACCTTAAACAGACACGGCAGAATTATTCGTCCTGAAACCTTCAACAGACACGGCAGAGTGATTCGTCCTGAAACCTTAAATAGACACGGCAGAATTATTCGTCCTTAAACCTTAAACAGACACGGCAGAGTGATTCGTCCTGAAACCTTAAACAGACACGGCAGAATGATTCGTCCTTAAACCTTAAACAGACACCGCAGAGTGATTCGTCCTGAAACCTTAAACAGACACGGCAGAGTGATTCGTCCTGAAACCTTAAACAGACACGGAAGAGTGATTCGTCCTTAAACCTTAAACAGACACGGCAGAGTGATTCGTCCTGAAACCTTAAACAGACACGGCAGAATTATTCGTCCTGAAATCTTAAACAGACACGGCAGAGTGATTCGTCCTGAAACCTTAAACAGACACGGCAGAATTATTCGTCCTGAAACCTTAAACAGACACGGCAGAGTGATTCGTCCTGAAACCTTAAACAGACACGGCAGAGTGATTCGTCCTGAAACCTTAAACAGACACGGCAGAGTGATTCGTCCTGAAACCTTAAACAGACACGGCAGAGTGATTCGTCCTAAAACCGTCAACGGACAAGGCAGAGTGATTCGTCCTGAAACCTTCAACAGACGCGGCAGAGTGATTCGTCTTGCAACCTTAAACAGACAGAATGATTCGTCCTGAAACCTGAAACAGACACGGCAGACTGATTCGTCCTGAAACCTTAAACAGACACGGCAGAGTGATTCGTCCTGAAACCTTAAACAGACAGAATGATTCGTCCTTAAACCTTAAACAGACACGGCAGAGTGTTTCGCCCTGAAACCTTAAACAGACACGGCAGGGTGATTCGTCTTGAAACCTTAAACAGACAGAATGATTCGTCCTGAAACCTTAAACAGACACGGCAGAATGATTCGTCCTTAAACCTTAAACAGACACGTCAGATTGATTTGTCTTGAAACCTTTAACAGACAAAATGATTCGTCCTGAAACCTTAAACAGACTTGGCAGAATGATTCGTCCTGAAACCTTAAACAGACACGGCAGAGTGATTCGTCCTGAAACCTTAAACAGACACAGCAGAGTGATTCGTCTTGAAACCTTAAACAGACAGAATGATTCGTCCTGAAACCTTAAACAGTCACGGCAGAATGATTCGTCCTGAAACCTTAAACAGACGAGGCAGAGTGATTCGTCCTGAAACCTTACACAGACACGGCAGAGTGATTCGTTCTGAATCCTTAAACAGACACGGCAGAGTGATTCGTCCTGAAACCTTAAACAGACATGGTAGAGTGATTCGTCCTGAAACCTTAAACAGACACGGCAAAATGATTTGTCCTGAAACTTTAAACAGACACGGCAGAGTGATTCGTCCCGAAACCTTAAACAGACACGGCAGAGTGATTCGTCTTGAAACCTTACACAGACACGGCAGAGTGATTCGTTCTGAATCCTTAAACAGACACGGCAGAGTGATTCGTCTTGAAACCTTAAACAGACACGGCAGAGTGATTCGTCCTGAAACCTTTAACAGACACGGCAGAATGATTCGTCCTGACCTTAAACAGACACGGCAGAGTGATTCGTCCTAAAACCTTTAACAGACACGGCAGAGTGATTCGTCCTGACCTTAAACAGACACGACAGATTGATCCGTCCTGAAACCTTAAACAGACACGACAGATTGATTCGTCCTGAAACCTTAAATAGACACGGCAGATCGATTCGTCCTGAAACCTTAAACTGACACGGCAGAATGATTCGTCCTGAAACCTGAAACAGACACGGCAGACTGATTCGTCCTGAAACCTTAAACAGACACGGCAGAGTGATTCGTCCTGAAACCTTAAACAGACAGAATGATTCGTCCTTAAACCTTAAACAGACACGGCAGAGTGTTTCGCCCTGAAACCTTAAACAGACACGGCAGGGTGATTCGTCTTGAAACCTTAAACAGACAGAATGATTCGTCCTGAAACCTTAAACAGACACGGCAGAATGATTCGTCCTTAAACCTTAAACAGACACGTCAGATTGATTTGTCTTGAAACCTTTAACAGACAAAATGATTCGTCCTGAAACCTTAAACAGACTTGGCAGAATGATTCGTCCTGAAACCTTAAACAGACACGGCAGAGTGATTCGTCCTGAAACCTTAAACAGACACAGCAGAGTGATTCGTCTTGAAACCTTAAACAGACAGAATGATTCGTCCTGAAACCTTAAACAGTCACGGCAGAATGATTCGTCCTGAAACCTTAAACAGACGAGGCAGAGTGATTCGTCCTGAAACCTTACACAGACACGGCAGAGTGATTCGTTCTGAATCCTTAAACAGACACGGCAGAGTGATTCGTCCTGAAACCTTAAACAGACATGGTAGAGTGATTCGTCCTGAAACCTTAAACAGACACGGCAAAATGATTTGTCCTGAAACTTTAAACAGACACGGCAGAGTGATTCGTCCCGAAACCTTAAACAGACACGGCAGAGTGATTCGTCTTGAAACCTTACACAGACACGGCAGAGTGATTCGTTCTGAATCCTTAAACAGACACGGCAGAGTGATTCGTCTTGAAACCTTAAACAGACACGGCAGAGTGATTCGTCCTGAAACCTTTAACAGACACGGCAGAATGATTCGTCCTGACCTTAAACAGACACGGCAGAGTGATTCGTCCTAAAACCTTTAACAGACACGGCAGAGTGATTCGTCCTGACCTTAAACAGACACGACAGATTGATCCGTCCTGAAACCTTAAACAGACACGACAGATTGATTCGTCCTGAAACCTTAAATAGACACGGCAGATCGATTCGTCCTGAAACCTTAAACAGACACGGCAACTTGATTCGTCCTGAAACCTTAAACTGACACGGCAGAGTGATTCGTCCTGAAACCTTAAACAGACACGGCAGAATGATTCGTCCTGAAGCCTTAAACAGACACGGTAGAGTGATTCGTCTTGTAACCTTAAACAGACAGAATGATTCGTCCTGAAACCTTAAACAGACACGGCAGACTTATTCGTCCTTAAACCTTAAACAGACACGGCCGAGTGATTCGTCCTGAAACCTTAAACAGACAGAATTATTCGTCCTTAAACCTTAAACAGACACGGCAGAGTGATTCGTCCTGAAACCTTTAACAGACACGGCAGAATGATTCGTCCTGACCTTAAACAGACACGGCAGAGTGATTCGTCCTAAAACCTTTAACAGACACGGCAGAGTGATTCGTCCTGACCTTAAACAGACACGACAGATTGATTCGTCCTGAAACCTTAAATAGACACGGCAGATCGATTCGTCCTGAAACCTTAAACAGACACGGCAACTTGATTCGTCCTGAAACCTTAAACTGACACGGCAGAGTGATTCGTCCTGAAACCTTAAACAGACACGGCAGAATGATTCGTCCTGAAGCCTTAAACAGACACGGCAGAGTGATTCGTCTTGTAACCTTAAACAGACAGAATGATTCGTCCTGAAACCTTAAACAGACACGGCAGAATGATTCGTCCTTAAACCTTAAACAGACACGGCAGAGTGATTCGTCCTGAAACCTTAAACAGACAGAATGATTCGTCCTGAAACCTTAAACAGACACGGCAGAGTGATTCGTCCTGAAACCTTTAACAGACACGGCAGAATGATTCGTCCTGACCTTAAACAGACATGGCAGAGTGATTCGTCCTGAAACCTTAAACAGACACGGCAGATCGATTCGTCCTGAAACCTTTAACAGACACGGCAAATTGATTCGTCCTGAAACCTTAAACAGACACGGCAGAGTGATTCGTCCTGAAACCTTAAACAGACACGGCAGAGTGATTCGTCCTGAAACCTTAAATAGACACGGCAGATCGATTCGTCCTGAAACCTTAAACAGACACGGCAAATTGATTCGTCCTGAAACCTTAAACAGACACGGCAGAGTGATTCGTCCTGAAACCTTAAACAGACACGGCAGAGTGATTCGTCCTGAAACCTTTAACAGAGTAATTCGTCCTGAAACCTTAAACAGACACGGCAGAGATATTCGTCCTGAAACCTTAAACAGACACAGTAGATTGATTCGTCCTGAAACCTTAAACAGACACGGCAGAGTGATTCGTCCTGAAACCTTAAACAGACACGGGAGAGTGATTCGTCCTGAAACCTTAAACAGACACGGTAGATTGATTCGTCCTGAAATCTTAAACAGACACGGCAGATTGAATCGTCCTGAAACCTTAAACAGACAGAGTGATTCGTCCTTAAACCTTAAACAGACACGGCAGAGTGATTCGTCCTGAAACCATAAACAGACACGGCAGATTGAATCGTCCTTAAACCTTAAACAGACAGAGTGATTCGTCCTGAAATCTTAAACAGACACGGCAGATTGAATCGTCCTGAAACCTTAAACAGACAGAGTGATTCATCCTGAAACCTTAAACAGACACGGCAGATCGATTCGTCCTGAAACCTTAAACAGACACGGCAAATTGATTCGTCCTGAAACCTTAAACAGACACGGCAGAGTGATTCGTCCTGAAACCTTAAACAGACACGGCAGAGTGATTCGTCCTGAAACCTTTAACAGAGTAATTCGTCCTGAAACCTTAAACAGACACGGCAGAGATATTCGTCCTGAAACCTTAAACAGACACAGTAGATTGATTCGTCCTGAAACCTTAAACAGACACGGCAGAGTGATTCGTCCTGAAACCTTAAACAGACACGGGAGAGTGATTCGTCCTGAAACCTTAAACAGACACGGTAGATTGATTCGTCCTGAAATCTTAAACAGACACGGCAGATTGAATCGTCCTGAAACCTTAAACAGACAGAGTGATTCGTCCTTAAACCTTAAACAGACACGGCAGAGTGATTTGTTCTGAAACCTTAAACAGACACGGCAGAGTGATTCGTCCTGAAACCGTAAACAGACACGGCAGAGTGATATTTGGATACTCAGTGTTGTTAATATTAAACCCCGTTATTCCGTTTGGTTATTTTTTAAAACATTTCAGGAGTCAACGGTGTATGACCTCAGTAAAACCTGTTAATTATTATTATCTTTCTACTGTTTTTGGCATTTGTGAAGTAATCGACACCATTTGAATATTTTGATTCCTTTATGTGTATATTTGTAACTGTTGGAGCATTTTATGGTTTATATACTCCTGAAGGCTTCACCCTGTATAAAAAGAATAGGCTGACAGGCTAGTTTTATTGACATCATCTTGGAATATAATGTGTACATGGAGATGGGAAAAGAGGGAGGTCGAGTCTTATCGTTAACTAGGTATAAGCTCCCCAGTAGCGGTTTTGTCACAGACTTTTCCAAAGCAGTGCCTCCTGTTGGCATTTACTCGAGTTGTAGCATCCTTGTGTTTGTGCTGTCCTGATGTCTTTGTTCTATTTAGTCAATGACACGCCTGCTGTTTGACAAATAGAGTCTTATTTTAGCTCTACTGGCCAAATGCCTGCAAGGCTTATGTCGTGGTAAGTTGTCCATTGTCTGTCGTCCGTCCGATAACGTTTTTCTTGTAGACGGGATATCATCTCCGTTCTTGACAAAATTTAACCAAACGTACACAGCAGTTATATAACCATAAGATCTCAGACAAGTTCTTGAACCAGCGCAAATCGACCACAAAATGCCACCGCCGCAGGGCTTATAAGCTTATACGAAACTTTAGAAAACATTTTCTCTGAAAGTTTGAAAGGTCAAGCCATAGGTATTAGATGTAAAATACATGTAGCGTTGTATGGATGTCCCCTAAAAGGTTGTTGACGGAGTCAGTTTAACGTAGAGTTGTATAGGGAAAATGTTAAAAAACAACATGTAAACACGGCAGCAACCCCATTTCTCATTGGCCAAACCAATCTCATTATCATATATGTACTCGTATTTGAATCATTTTCATTAAACAACGCCAATTACATACATATTATCATTATATTTGGAATTATAAGGATTAAATTCAGACTTTATTTGATTTGTGTTTGATTTGCCATTCTTTACACATGTATAACCCCCCACCCCCCAGAAAAATGTCTTTAATCCTATATTGGTATCGGATTATCAACAGTAATATCACTATTTACGTTTGCGACACCGAACATCAATTTACAGATATACCGGTACACTGAATATTCATGAGTGCCAAGTAAAACACATACTTGGAAAATAAACACAACAACCAAAACGTAAATAAATAAGCTTGTTTTATTAGTTCAATTATTCAATTATACAATCATCAAGAAATACAAACATGTGTTTTGCGTGAGCATAATTCACCTTAGTCCTCATTTTTTGTAGTACTTTTTTTTATAATTTTAAGCAAGTGTTAATGTTTTGTTAGTTATAATATTAAAAAGCAAAAGTTCAAAATTATAATAGTATTAATATTGTAGCAAATTTCAAAGAAGTTGTTTTGTTTCACCTTGTGACTTATATTTTATAAATTATTAAAATAAGAACAAAATAGTCCAACTATTTTAAACAATATGATGCAGATACCAGATATAAATGTATGCACCATACCCTGGCCTATTGTTTGGTCAAGTCATGGATCAAACATCCACTTGCAATGTTATTCATACTATGGAAATATCAAAAACAATTTTTATAAGTTGTCTTTTAAATTTTTTTTTTGTTGAACTCACTTATCACTAATAAAAAACAATTACCTTTCCAAAATATAAATATAACACATTATAAGCAACAACTAATAGAAATCACAGTCTTCATTTATACTGGCAAATTTTTATCTTGGCCCATTCTCAAACATAGTCTCTGTACACACATATGGTTCTACATAAAACAACATAGTTCCCAAACAGTGTTACTGCAGTACTTGCATTATAAAATGCACATGTATATAATAGTCCACGATGAAAAATCCATGGTCTGAGCATCATATACCAAACAGCATTACTGCAGTTCTTGCATTATAAAATGCACATGTGTATAATATTTCCACGATGGTAGATCCATGGTTTGAGCATCATAATAAATATCTTTAAAATTGCTTTAAAACACCAAGCTTTTCAAAAGAACCGCCTGCTTCACAAAAGATATGCTTTAAGAATTGGGTTTAATGATATGTTCAACACACAGCAGGTTTCATATGGCACGTCAAGTTTTATTGGTGAAGGAAGACTCAGAATGAATCTGAGTAGAACCACTGTCCTTCCACATGTAACTTGCAAATTTATTCACATATTTTTTTGTGACTGAGCTAAGCTTGAACCCTAAACCTCAGCCATGAAAGGTAAGTAAACTTTAGACAGTGCCTTAGACCTCTTAGTAACAGAAAACCTATGTTTTAAGGCATGTCTTGAAAAAATGATATAAGTGAACCATATAAGTGAACTTTTTATATTTGTGTCTGTCACAGACTTTTCAAGCAATTAGTTATAACATCAATAGGTGCATATCAAATAACGTCAAACAAATCCCATTATATTAAACATAACACAAGGCACACATTAGTGTTACATGCATCAATCAAAAAGTAGAAACAATAAAAAGCATCACAAATTATGAAATATGGAATTTTGACATATTGACATTTATTATGATGGATTTTTGAGTAATTTGTTAAAGGGAGTAAGTATATCAGGAAACAAGAAATGTCACTGTTAAGTGTCACATGCCCCCCAACATGTCATGATGTTATGTTGATCATTTGTAGCAAGTATCATTAAAATTCATCTATGCATGACAAAGTTACAGGCCAGAAACGAAATCTCACATAAACTCAAAGTGTTGTCAAACAAACTGAAATTGTGACCTTGACCTTTGAGGTACTGGTGTGGGTCTTACTCGCGACATGTCGTCATGTTCTGTTGATCATTTGTTGCAAGTATCAACAATATCCATCTATGCATGACAAAGTTACAGGCCGGAAACGAAATACCGGACGGAAGGATGGACGGATGGACAGATGTTCTGGTGGAAGTGATGTTGTGGGGTGCGATTTTATATGTGATAAAAACAGGTTTTTTTCATAAAACAAAACAAAACCTATTTTTTTTCTAACCCTAATGTCACAAACCTTGAGATCCAACCCTAATGACACTAGAAAAGAATGAAAAAAGGTGAAAAAAAAGTAAAAGAAAAATGTGTAAAAATGGAATTAAACCCTACAATGCCATTCTGTACGCATTTCGCACATTTGCATCCCACAAGTACCAAAAAACCCACAATGCCATTCTGTACTGGCCACGCAACCCACAACTGCCGCTCCAGACGTACGGACGGACAGATGCTGCGATTACTATATGCCACCCAAAAATTGCCATTAATAAATAAAATCTGAATGTTTTTGTAAGTCAAATCTACCAAAACATGACAAAATCGATATTAAAATTGTAGTGGTAAGCTTGAAACAAAATCCCATTCTACTGACGACACTTATCGAGATGAAATAATTCATATAAAACGTCACAAAATGTTGTAATTTTTAGCGGAAAATCTTTATTAGTCTAACCTAGATCCCAAGTTGGGAAATCTCTTTTCAATATACTATTTTGGCATGTTTAAATAGATATCATTTTGGTAATTAAGTGAGTAAATTGTATATGTATAGGCCATGATATATTGGAAAAAATTATTTCAGCTAATTTTTAAAAAATCCTGATATATTCCCTTTAAGGTCAATTACATAGGGCGAATGTCTTGCACTCATAATCTTCCTCAAATTTTAATTCTACATATGCATCAAGGATTCACATCTTATTGATTAACAGTTTGTGAGGTCAGCACCAAGAAAATCCTTTCAGTTGTAACACATCATAATGTGTGAAAACAAATTTGGATTAAACGTATAAACTTTATATATTAGCAAATAATGTACATCATCTAAGTACATTTTCTTACATTCCATATCATTTTACAATTTTTAAACTGATCATGGAAATAACCCGACAAATGGATTTCTAACCCGACCCAAAGCTGTTTTGTAAATACATGTATATACATCATGACATCATATACATAACTCCTGAGCATAAAAAAACTGGAAAAATCAAAATAAATAGGGACACATTACGAAAGCAAATCATAACAACAACTATAAATATAAGCTATAAACAATGGTAAGTAATTAACAAAAAACTACTATTTCTTATTGATTCTAACAGTTACAGAACATTACTAGTGCTCTTGATTTATAAAAAGAAGAATATGATGTTTAATTCTAATGTGAATGATTACCAGTCACTTAATTACAGAGACTGGCAGGCTAATATCAATATACATGTAAAATATATACATGGCTGAAATTTCGGTTGACACCTTTAGTATTTCTTTAATTACTCATTGATTCTTTGTCTGAATTTAATACTTTTTTGTACAGAAGTAAAGCTGATAAAAATGATGACTATTTTCAATTCATCAATTTTTTAATATTTTTCTTCTCAATTTAAATCAATACGGCTTGAAAATAAAAAATGTTGAAAATTTTACTAAAAAATTTTTTAACAAAAAATGGAAGTGTACTTGATTTAACAAATACATTTTAACACCACACCACAGAAATCAAAATTTTATGTAGAAAGATGAAGAAGTAAATATAGATATTTTTCTTATTTCTAGAAAAGTTCATCACCCAAATTACCTTCTTTTGATAGAAAAACCACAAAAAACATGTTGGTTGGTTCAGAAGGAGCTCAGGTTTCCAAGATTTGGAAAATGCCAAATCTGCCACCTGATGTTTAGACAAGTGACTGCGGTTGTTTAGGGCAGGAAACTAAATATCCAGCTAACAAACCCCTTCATATGGAATGCGTCACCAGCTGAATTTTGTCTGTTTTAATGATTTTAATTTTGTAATAGACCATTCCATTATAATGTATGAATGTTTACAAACTGACAGAGAGCTGCAGATTAGCGCTATGTCAGGGATATATACATACTCAAAGGGCAATAGCTGTATATGGATTACAAAGTAATATTCCAGACAGAGTTATTTACCTTTAAAGGTATCTTGCTGTATGAATATAAAATTGGTTACATAAAAGTTTGTATGAAAAGTTAGCATGAATAGTAAGCATTACTTTACATTATATTACAAGTAAGCAAAGCAATGACATGTTTTATCTTCATAAATTCACAAATAAATAAGCAAATAAAAAAAGAACAGACTCAAACAAAAAATAAAGAAATGGCTGAACAAATATTATCGTGATAAAGCAATAATTGTCACGGGGATTGATGGCAATGTAGCCATTCAATACTGAATTAAACAATGATTAATATGTAACATCACATTTTATATGTACAATTATCATAAAATATGCAAGAACAGTCTGTGTAGTTCCATGGTTATAAAACTTCAGACTAGCAAAAATTTTTTTAGTTTATATTGATTTATCCTACCTTGATTGTGAAGAAAGTTCAAAGCTTGTATGAACCTCTTCCTGGTAAGAACCAGTACTGATTGTTGTTATGTTAAGAGGTATAGGGTCGAAATGGGTATCAAATTCACAGCCTTATGTGTGAGCAGCCAACACTTTACCCACTACCCCACTTATAAAGAATGTTCGATTTCTTGCAGTGGAAAATGGGGATATTTTCTTTTTCTTTTTCATAAATTGCTGTTCTAATAACCTCGATTGTATTTCTATCAAACAACACTTTCAAACCTTCAACCTTTTATACATAAACATCAGACAAAATTGATATGTATGTAACTTTAAGCTCCTGCAGCAGGTGACATTTTAAAATTATACTTTGATATGCTGATTTAAGGAATAAAAAAAATGACAAACTTGTATAATAAAACACAGTTAAAGAATGAGATAATTATTTGTCTCAGTATGATTCCGTTCATCCTAATAAGCCATAATTATGAATCAGTCACAGAAGATATAATGTGTATCAGGCTTCCATTTCACAAATTTTTACTAAATTTTTACTTAAATACTCAAAACTATATCTGTCATTTTGACTGGTTATTGAAAAAATTTCTGACATCATTTTGATTTATCAACAAAACAATATGCAGTTGTATTTCAACCAATCTAAAATCATGCTCACTTAAATGTTTTTTTTTTTTTAGACTTTCTTTTAAGTAAAATACATTTTTTTAAGTATTTCAGTTTATACTGAAGTGTGTTGGTGAAACACCTGTCTGGTAACATTGAAACTTTGCATGTAAGATCATGTATAGTTATAAATATATTGTGTAACAAGCAAATTCAGCATACATCACACGGTTTTGGTACTTTTGAACCATGGGAGTATTTGGACACCAAATTCCGAGGTTTGGAAAAAAACATGGACATACGTAAAATGTGGGAAGAAAAATTAGCAGAAATTGGTACAACAAACACTGAAATTCATGTAAACTTCAGAGTATTCTGACATTTTTCGTGGTTTAAATGAAATCTGAATAAAAACCATGGAAATTATTGTAAACGTCAGAGTATTCAGTCATTTTTCATGGTTTAAATGACATCTGAATAAAAACCTTGAAAATAATTGTAGACCTCTGACATTTTAAGTATGAATTTTCCAAGTATTTCTCATGTCTGTGGTTTTGTTAAAATCTTGGAAATTATACCGTAGATATATTATCCACAAAATAATTTCAAAGACTTTAACAATCAACCTCGGAACTGGGACAAAATTCTAATAAACCTTCAAAAAGTTGTTAATTACGTTTGTTTTTTTATAATCCAGAAAAAATTATACAATTTACCGATATCTTAACAGAAATATGGATAATTGATACATCACATTCAAAAGAGTGCAAAAATGTGTTAAATATAAAACATGTTTCAGCATATGATAATGAGACAAAGGTTCGGCAATTCGCGGCATGGACCACATCTCTCACCGGATATAAATGTCAATACTCATAATACTGCATCTTCTTCACAATGAATCTGATTATTTCTTCAATCCAAGAGAAGTTATTGTATAATAAAACAGTATCTTCTTCACAATAAATCTGATTCTTTCTTCAGTCCATGAGAACTTTATATCTAAAGTATAATTACTGTTCTCGTCAACACCTCCTGTTGCCCGTCTGTTTCTCTCGAAGCATCGTGTACATAATTATCCAGGTATGCACGCTGTGTTTATGCAGTATATCCTCGGGAAAGTCTGCCAAGATTGGCAACAGCTCCTGTGTGAACTGGTCCCCGCCTTCTATATACCCATACAACCAGTCTCTCAACCTGCAATATTCATCAAAAATTATTGTATCATTCATCGCATTTACAATAATATATGAGAATCATTTAGATGATAAGTTAAGCAATTAATTCATGTCATAAAAACATTTTGCTATTCAGAAAACGCTTATAAAATCTTATAGGATCAACATCTAAATCAACTATGTAAGTCAACTATATGCAGCACATGGTCTTGTGTTAGGGCATCAACCACACGATTGGAGGGTCCTGAGTTCAATCATCCGCCACTGCTGTGTATGATGTTCAATCATCCGCCACTGCTGTGTATGATGTCCTTGAGCAAAGACACCAATTCCACATATACTTAGTACTGGTTCTAACCAGGAAGACTTCAAGTGTGATTTGAATCAGGCCATTATAAATTAATTGCTAGATCATCATCCAAATTTTTCTTAAAAATGGGGAGGGTGGGGGAGGATTTTATTTTTAAAATTTTGACGTTTGTAATAAAAAGGGTCAGGTCAGCATGAAAATTAAGGGGTGGGCGGGGATGATAATCTAGCAATTAATTTATTATGGCCTAAGTTGTCATAACTCGTTTCACAATCAAAGACAAATAAATAGTTTACAACTGCGTCAAGTCTTTCTTACTTGTTATCTCTCATTTCAGTGTAATCTTCGTCATCTGGGTTTTCTCTGACTGCCACCTTCAGCAGGATGTACTCATGTAGAACCTCCAGTAGCTGTGTCAACTTGTCTATAGACAGGTTCCTCATGTAGGTGTTCAATATGTTTTCTGTCTCTTCAGGCAAGTCTTCATGAAACTCTTCTATCACACTCTCAAATATACTCTGTAATATTGAAGATTGTCAGCTTTGTAAAAAAAACACTCTGTACTCATTCAGGTTACATCAACATTGTAACCAGTTCAATAATTTGCCATTTAAGTCAGCTCAAGCAATGCAGCTATAATAGGTAAATGTGTAAATGGTGCACATGACTGCCAGTAGCAGAGCAGTTTGCTTTTACCTATTCCCATACAAGATATTAAAGCTGATTCTGTTGTTTATTTATTTACCTTTCTATGTTGATCATGTTACCCCCTAATTCTGTTGTTTATTTAGTATTAACCTCTCTTGGTTGCTTATGTTACCCCCATTCTGTTGTTTATCTATTTACCTCTCTAGGCTGATTATTTTTCCCCCATGCTGTTGCTTATCTATTTGCCACTCTAGGCTGATTATGTTACCCCCCATTCTGTTGTGTATCTATTTGCCACTCTAGGCTGATTATGTTACCCCCCATTCTGTTGTTTATCTATTTACCTCTCTAGGTTGACTATGTTACCCCCATTCTGTTGTTTATATATTTACCTCTCTAGGTTGACAATGTTACCCCCATTCTGTTGTTTATCTATTTACTTCCTAGGCTGATTATGTTACAATCCCCATTCTGTGGTTTATCTATTTACCTCTCTAGGTTGACTATGTTACCCCAATTCTGTGGTTTATCTATTTACCTCTCTTGGCTGATTATGTTAACCCCCATTCTGTTATTTATCTATTTACTTCTCTAGGCTGATTATGTTACCCCCATTCTGTTGTTTATCTATTTACCTCTCTAGGCTGATTATGTTACCCCCCATTCTGTTGTTTATCTATATATTTCTCGAGACTGATTATGTTACCCCAATTCTGTTGTATATCTATTTACTTCTCTAGGCTGATTATGTTACCCTCATTCTGTTGTTTATCTATTTACCTCTCTAGGTTGACTATGTAACCCCCATTCTGTTGTTTATCCATTTACCTCCCTTGGTTGATTATATTACCCCCATTCTGTTGTGTATCTATTTACCTCTCTAGGTTGACTATGTTACCTCCATTTTGTTGTTTATCTATTTACCTCTCTAGGTTGACTATGTTACCCCCATTCTGTAGTTTATCTATTTACCTCTCTAGGTTGACTATGTTTCCCCCAATTATGTTGTTATATATTTACCTCTCTAGGTTGACTATGTTACCCCCATTTTGTTGTTTATCTATTTACCTCTGTAGGTTGACTATGTTACCTCCATTTTGTTGTTTATCTATTTACCTCTCTAGGTTGACTATGTTACCTCCATTTTGTTGTTTATCTATTTACCTCTCTAGGTTGACTATGTTACCCCCATTCTGTTGTATATCTATTTACTTCTCTAGGCTGATTATGTTACCCTCATTCTGTTGTTTATCTATTTACCTCTCTAGGTTGACTATGTTACCCCCATTCTGTTGTATATCTATTTACTTCTCTAGGCTGATTATGTTACCCTCATTCTGTTGTTTATCTATTTACCTCTCTAGGTTGACTATGTAACCCCCATTCTGTTGTTTATCCATTTACCTCTCTAGGTTGACTATGTTACCTCCATTTTGTTGTTTATCTATTTACCTCTCTAGGTTGACTATGTTACCCCCATTCTGTAGTTTATCTATTTACCTCTCTAGGCTGATTATGTTACAATCCCCATTCTGTTGTTTATCTATTCACCTCTCTAGGTCGACTATGTTACCCCCATTCTGTAGTTTATCTATTTACCTCTTTAGGTTGACTATGTTTCCCCCAATTCTGTTGTTATATATTTACCTCTCTAGGTTGACTGTGTTCAGCCATTAGCTTTGACTTCTGGAAGGATAGAACCATCCATAGTGACTGTGTGTGCTGGAACTCACACATCTGTCTGGCCTGTAAGACATATATAGTTATGTTAAAAATACAAAGCAGGAAGATGACAAAATTAAAATAATGGTAAAGTCAAACTTGGGTTGTTTGTTCAGTAATCATAAAAAAAAATCATTTTTAAATGGATTTAAAGCATCTCATAATCATTAATCACGAATGGCTTGGTATTTTAAATGCCCCAAAACGTAACAAAAACAACAATGATATTTTAATCAAAGTTGATAAATTTTCAAGAAATCCCAATTCTAAAAATAGATAGCAAGCAAATATGGCTTGACGACCTGCACCTCGTCATTTGGCATCTTTTTAAGATGAAACAAATTGTACATGGCAGATCATTTACATATTTGCAATTTTGAGTGGGAAATCTATTATAGTCCAACCTGGGTGCCTAGACCAAGTTTGAAATTTATTATTTTGGCACGTTTAAATAGATAAACCAATGGCAATACAGGGACAGAGAGTATAAGCATGATATATTGGAGAAAAAAAATGTTTTTGCTAATTCAAAATTTTGAAAAATCCTGATATACTTCCTTTAATTACAATTAACTAAGGATGTCAACGAATATTCGGATATTCGAATATTCGGTCATACGTCCGAATATTCGAATGTCATATTGATATTCGAATATTCGCAACAACAAAAAAATATAGTAAATTCAAATTGTTTTCTTTATTTATTTTCAATTTCAATATTTTTGCCACAAATGGTTTTGAAAGGTGTTATATCAACCAGGTTAAGACACGGTAATTATTGATTTCCTCCTAAGACGGGTGTCAACTGGACATTGTCAATGTGATAAGGAGTCCTGGTCGGTAATCCTTTAATTGTTTGCCTTAGGCAATTTTAATCATCGATCTGCCTTTACGGTCTGTTGTAAATCACCCTGTTTTGAAAAAGTGAGAGCAAGTTTGTTTATTTACCAATTTTATACCTAATTGAAGAGTACACTTCTTTGATTTGAAGGCCGTTTATGTACTTGTGAATAATAAACGCGTCAAGTAGTAGACGAATTTACTTATATATATATTTTTTTTTATGTTTGTTTTTCAATTTCATTTATAAATAGTTAATTACTTAAAAACTATACAAACATACGAATATTTAACTTAGTAAAGCTAATATAACATAGCATTTATTAATTTATTATTATTAATTATGCATCATCGAGTTCCACGTCATGTTGAATCTTGACGACAATGATATTCCAATTGTTTGCTTTTTAGTATTTATACATCAGCACCGTTTCCGCTGAAAGAGAAAGTAACAAATATGCCGAGTAAAAACGTTCGGGATAGAAAGTTGATGATTATTTATTATTAAGATCTTGACCGAATATATTCGAATATTCGTTCGAAAGAATGACCGAATATTCGAATATCAATATTGCCATTCGTTGCCATCCTTACAATTAACCTAAATAACTGAACCCAGATTGTATATTCTGGTAACTTAAGTGTAACAAAGCTGTATGAACTGTAACACATGTGGTTGAATGTGTAACCTTGTAAAGTCAAAGACTCTTACATTTGTGTGTGTACGAAATTGCATGTACTTACCTTCTGACTTTGTAAAGATGATTCCATTTTCAGGGTATTGATCATGAATTCATTCAGGCTATGTTGTTTTTCTCCACCGATGGACTTGAGGAAGCTAATGGTGATGTCAAGGTTATCCAGGGACAGACAGATCTCGGGAAGGCAACGGATCTCACTACAAATCTGACTCTTCACCGCTAAACTCAAACTTTCCTGAAAGTAAGTAACCTAACTTCATTACTGATTTAACTAGCATGAAGAGGGTTCTCTATGGTTGAAGGCGCTGTCTTAGGATCACTTACCTCTCACCGCTTGGCTCCTAGATTCAAGTCCTGCTTGCTCCTAAAACTATATGTGAGAAAGTTTGCCCGTTACTTGCGGAAGAACGGTGGTTCTACTCAGTCCGAGGACTTTATCCACCAATAAACTTGGATATGTCATATATAACCTGCAATGTGTTGAAAATGGCGATAAACCCCATTAAAAAACTATAATAATAATAACTAGCGTGTGGTCCAGTGGTAGAGCATCAAACCCAGGATCCAAAGGCCATTGGTTCGATCCTCCCCCACGGCTTTGTATGGTGTCCTTCAGCAAGAAATTAATTCCGCATATGCTTAGTACTGGTTCTACCAAGAAAGACTTGGAGCAGGATTTGTATAAGTTGTAATAACTTGTTTCACAATCAAAATAAAATTAATAAGTTTAAATTAACATTATAACATAATAGAGGGCATCATGGAAGATTAGTGTTATCCTACTAGGACTATATATAATAATAATAACTAGCGCGTGGTCCAGTGGTAGAGCATCAAACCCAGGATCCAAAGGCCATTGGTTCGATCCTCCCCCATGGCTTTGTATGGTGTCCTTCAGCAAGAAATTAATTCCGCATATGCTTAGTACTGGTTCTACCAAGAAAGACTTGGAACAGGATTTGTATAAGTTGTAATAACTTGTTTCACAATCAAAATAAAATGAATAAGTTTAAATTAACTTTATAACAAAATAGAGGGCATCATGGAAGATTAGTGTTATCCTACTAGGACTATTATTATTATTATCATCGTTTTGTCCCTTTGATCATGTGTTGATTATATACAAACTAATATCTAACTGTATTAATATTCCATCACATATAATATAGTTTATAGATACAGTCAAACCTGTCTTAAGCAGCCAGTCAAGGGAAGGAGCAAAATTGGCTCTTTTAATACAGGTTAATGTGCTTGGAAAGCATAGAAATGGGAAATAGTAAATGTGGCTGCTGGAGACATGTGGTCGCTTAACTGAGGTGATCTCTTACACAGGTTTGACTGTAATTGATTTTAATCAAAATCGTTAACTTACCTGAGGAATCTTGTCTGCCAACTTCTTGAAAACAGCTGCATTTGTAAACTCTGACCGGTACACCATTAGATCAATCTAAAACAAGATAAAGTACGAAAGGGTGAGACACAAGCTGGTGCGGGAAGGAGAGAAGGCAAATGATAAGGTTCAACATGGGATATAATTCCATTGCAGTCTGTGCCAAAAACTTTTCAGGACTATAGCCATCTTGAATAGAGACATTCCAAAATTACATAGTCCAAATTCAATTCTTATGGTCCATAAATAACAGAACCTATCATTTAATCATGATTTTATTTAGTTTCAGTGAAGAAACTTCGTAAATGTTTTCCTAACATCTTTATGATATTGTTCCATTTTAATATAAAGTCATAAAAATAGTCAGGCTATACATTTTGAAAACTTTTGTAGTCCGATTAAAAATGTCATAGACTGGGTCTCGGACTTTTTAGGAAGGATATACAATCTGTTAATTTTTTAATTTTTTTTCAGACATTCGTTCCAATTTTTTTACACTAACTTGTTAATAGTATAATGTTACCTGTAAGACCCTTCCCACGTCAATCCTGGACTTTGAGAAGAGGAACCGATCCATCAGCTGTCTCTCCAGACTGGTGAAGTCATATTCTATCTTGGTTCCCTTCCCGATCTCAAACGAATATTGACAGTTGGCCAGTACCAGGGGCAGGATATCGTTCTGAGGATCATAGCTGATCAGATGAGCAGATGTTACCTCCCTTGCGGGTATGGCTGACACGCTATCAGCTTTTCTGTGTAAATTTTTCAATTTAATTATTAATTTTTTAATGAATTATTCATTCTTATGAATACACAAATAAAAAACATAGTTGAAAAAGAAGGAAGATTTTAATTAGGAACACAACGCTATTACATAATTATACCATTATCTTCTTTATGTTAATAATCATAATCCAAGTAGCTCATTTCCACACTCATTTTACTGACTCAATTGTCTTTCTTTCTTTAACTGTATAAGATTACTAATTCTGTAACTCGGTAAAATGTCATGCAAAAGATAAATGCACAACTAGATCTCATGTGACACTGATCCTTCACACAAAGTTTCCGCTAAATCCAACCACAGATGTTCAGGAGGAGTTATCTAAACAAGATTTTGTGATAGACGGATGGACAGATGGAAAACAAGATGTCTCCCTGAAAGGTGGAGGGGACACATAATAAAGTACAAAAGGGGAGATAATTCTGTCATTACTCAAGATTAGAGTTATGGTTATTACTCTCTGCACTTCAGTACAATGCAATCTATCTATTTCCAAGTCAAGTTGGATTCTCTTCCATGTTTTTTTACAGAAGGTATGGTGGGAACAAGTAAAAGTACAAATGGGGAGACAATTCTGTCATTATTCAAGAAAAGAGTTAAGGTTCTTTGCTCTGCACTTCCACACATTTCCCTCTACCCATATTCAAAACACACAAACACCACTTACTATATACACATAAGGCCTTTCTCAAAAGTTCGAACTGAAAGTGTGACCTTGACTTTTGAGCTATGGAACTTGATGTTTTGCACAACACACCATCATGGACTGATGGACATACAAACAAATGACACTAAGACTTCTATATGCCACACTTTG
This sequence comes from Panopea generosa, assembly GCA_029582155.1. Taxonomy (NCBI): domain Eukaryota; kingdom Metazoa; phylum Mollusca; class Bivalvia; order Adapedonta; family Hiatellidae; genus Panopea; species Panopea generosa. The sequence continues at coordinate 68,554,535 of CM055898.1, read as the reverse complement.
GAGGCATAAAAAATACAAATCAACAAGCCTAACCTTCCCATTATAAGTGTAAACTCATAAAAGTTTTCAACATTTTCAAAACTTTATAATAGAACTCCCTAATCATACTACCATCTTGAAAATATTAGGCTTTGATAGGAATCTTTGTATTTCTGAATCTTTAAGATAGTTACAAATCTTATCTTTCAGACATTTTGAGATATTTACAATGTTACCTTCCAGACATTTTGAGATATTTACAAATGTTACCTTCCAGACATTTTGAGATATTTACAAATCTTATGTTCCACACATTTGGAGATATTTACAAATCTTACCTTACATTCCAGACATTCTGAGATTTACAAATCTTACCTTCCAGACATTTTGAGATATTTACAAATGTTACCTTCCAGACATTTTGAGATTTACAAATCTTTTCTTCCAGACATTTTGAGATATTTACAAAAGTTACCTTCCAGACATTTTGAGATCTACAAATATTACCTTCCATACATTTTGAGATATTTACAAATGTTACCTTCCAGACATTTTGAGATATTTACAAATCTTACCTTCCAGACATTTTGAAATTTACAAATCTTACCTTCCAGACAATTTGAGATATTTACAAATGTTACCTTCTAGACATTTTGAGATCTACAAATCTTACCTTCCAAACATTTTGAGATATTTACAAATGTTACCTTCCAGACATTTTGAAATATTTACAAAATTTACCTTCCAGACATTTTGAGATATTTACAAATGTTACCTTCCAGACATTTTGAGACATTGAGATATTTACAAATCTTACCTTCCAGACATTTTGAGATATTTATCAAGGAAGTCATTCTGCTTCCTCATCAGGAAATCCAGGAGAGCAAACGAGCAGAGACCAACCTCCTTGGTTGTCGGTAGTACCATAGAGATGGGTGTTTTGTCCTGTATTCGAGTGTTGCAAAAATCTTTAGCTACCGTCATTCCACCAACCTCAGTTGGACACACTGAAAGTAGTAACTAACTGTTATACATTGTAGATTATACAGTCAAACCTGTGTTTGTGGTCACCTCTATTAAGCATCCAGCCACATTTTCTAGTAACAATTTTTACAATTTTAGTTATAATCACCCTGTATTAAACAGCCACCTGACTTAAGTAGTCATTTTAGCTCTTTCCCTGGAGTGGCTGTTTAAGACAGGTTTGACTACATTTTAGCATGGCTTTATGCCAATGGCATAGCCCTGTTTATGTTGTCATGATCAAGCTTTCCAGTGTTTAATACTGCCAAAATGATCAAACGCGACAGGGCTACTTTTTATTTCTAGAAATTTCTCTTTTTTTCGTGTATTTTAAGCTGAAACAAATTAAACAAGAGGCCCCATCCCCAACAGCCAAACCTTGAGACCCAGGAACATGCAATTCACAACTTTTATAAAATACCAATATGCGTCCATATTCATGTTCACCAATTGTTTCTCAGTGCATGCGATTGTAAGAAGAAGATTTTTAAAGTTTACCTTGAATTTGACTGTTTTGGCCTGCCCTGAAGGTCCCAGGGAGGTGAGGACCATGTAATTCACAATTTTGATTCACCCTTACTTATCAAAGCTGTATACAATATTTCATTACGATTGAGCTTACGGTTTTTGAGAAGAAGTCTAAAATGTGAATTATTTACAGACACACTAATTTTTTTAGGCCTTATCCCCAGGGTCAAACTGTGAGACCCAGGGACACAAACCTCACAATTTTTTTATAAAGGACCAATATGTGTCCATATTCATGGTCACCATTTGTTCCTCAGTGCTTTCTATAGTAAGAAGAAGACTTTCAAAATTTACCTTGGATCTGACTGTTTTGGCCCCACCCCCAAGGCCCCAGGGGGGTGAGGACCATGCAATTCACAATTCTGATTCACCATTAGGTAACAAAGCTGCATACAACATTTCATTACGATTAAGTCAAAAATGTCTACAGACGCATGACGACAGACAAAACGCGATCGCAAAAGGTTCCTTGAGACAAAATCTCAGGTGAGACAAAGTCTCAGGTGACCTTACAATAAAAATTAACTGTGGACATTGTATTATGTTATTTTAAAATATGTTGCATAAAATAAACCAAACGCTGCAATAATATCAGTCAAATTAGGAAGGCTACCAGTACTTTTAAGTATTTTGATTAATACACTTTTCTCTTGCCCAAGGGAGAGGAATAATTTCAATTACAAAGATGAGGTACATTATAATAATACATCATGAATATCCATGTGCGATAAAAAAAATCTCAGCCTCTCGGTCAAAATTACATGTAGAGACTGTTGCCCGTCCATGCATGTAAAACGGTCTGTCAAATAAACAAGTCGATAATCCAATCAGCGATCAATATTGTTTCCAATGTACTCATTTTTCTTAGACAAGCTAACGGTCTCTTAAGTAAACACTACACTGTATTACATTGTATTTACTTGCACAAACAAAGCCTCATGGCCAGTGGGAGGAACAGTAGCCACCCTCGCGTAAGGTCAGTTCTTAACTCACATTGATTTTTATATTATGGACACAAGTTCATTGTGGGCACACAATACTGTTTTAAATATATGATTTTATTTATTAAACAGTTTTAACCTGTATTCATTTAACATATTTTCAATTGCATAAACCAAAAGTAGTCAGACAGTTTAGTTTTCTTAATATAGCTTAAGACTCATTTACTCAACCACATAATTCTTTGTAAGTTAACTGTTCACTGAACTTAAGACATAACTCAGAAGAATTGATACAGGACTGTGTTCAGGTTGCTTAAACATTTAATTTTTTGCAAACGTTTGATAACAGTTTTCTGTTCTCTCTGCTCTCATTCTCTTACAATTCTGTCTTTTTCTCCTTCATATTTATGTTTATTTGTTTACAACTGCCGTACTTGTTATTTGTTAAACTGTAGGGGGAATAGTCTGGGCCAAATCTAATGTTGGAAGAACTTGTGGCCCAACCCTGTTTCTGTATATATAAATAGAAATAAAATATGTTTAAACGAACAGAAGTTTACTGAATGACATGTTCACTTTAAACGTTTACTAACAGAGTAAGCACTCTGACAGCTGTTCACTTGTATTTAATCATGTGACTTAAAGAGAAATAGTGGGACAGTGCCGATGTAGTCTGATTACTGTTTACCTTTCATTCATTTGGTCACCCTTAGAGATTATAAACAGATTTAACATGTTTAACTGTGCTGAACACAGCCCAGGATAACTCACAATACAACTGGATTTCTTCACTCACCAGTTCCCAGGTCTAAACACATAATTCTATGTAAGTAATATTACACTGACCTTACAGATACATGTAAATCAGAAATATGAACTACCAATTTACCGAGATCTTCCCTCACCAGTTCTCAGGCCGCAACACGTAATCTTTTGTAAGTCAACTATTCATGGAACTTACAGAAAAAAATTAATAATATGAACTACCAATAACTTACAATACAATCGGAGTTCTTCCCTCACCAGTTCTCAGGCCGCAACACGTAATCTTTTGTAAGTCAACTATTCATAGAACTTACATAAAAATTAATAATATGAACTACCAATAACTTACAATACAATCTGAGTTCTTCCCTCACAAGTTCCCAGGCTACAATACGTAATCCTTTGTAAGTCAACTATCCACGGAACTTAAAGATAAATCAGAAATATGAACTTACAATACAATCCGAGCTCTTCCCTCAAAAGTTCCCAGGCTACAACACGTAATCCTTTGTAAGTCAACTATCCATGGAACTTAAAGATAAATCAGAAATATGAACTTACAATACAATCTGAGTTCTTCCCTCACAAGTTCCCAGGCTACAACACGTAATCCTTTGTAAGTCAACTATCCACGGAACTTAAAGATAAATCAGAAATATGAACTTACAATACAATCTGAGTTCTTCCCTCACCAGTTCCCAGGCATCAACAAAGTCTTGTATAACAACCACTGTTTCTGCACCCAGTATTTCTTCTGTAATATAAAACAAAACTTTCCACTGCAATGAAACAGAGGCACTCCTTACAAACCATCTTTGGAAGATCTAGAAAACATTGTCATATTTTGATAGGATGCATATGATAATGAAACACATGTTTATCCAAAAAATGATTTTGAATGATTTGTTATTTAACCATTTTTTTGTTGTAATACAATATGGTGTCTACTTGAGATAAAGAGCATTATGAGCACTGCCACACTGTAATATTATGCAGCAGACATTTTGCATGACACCTGGTATGGACGATGGGGCCAACCCATCCCAGTATTAACCATTAAATGTTGAATGGCAAATAAGGAAGCTACAAGATCATCATTAAAGCATTTGTTATGACATATCCCTGAGATCAAACCAAAGACATATCCCTGAGATCAAACCCAAGACATATCCCCAAGATCAAACCTGAGATATATTTATCAAACATATCCCAAAGATCAAACCCTAGACATATCCCGAGAGACAGATCGGTGACGGATACTAGGTTAGCAGAATAGCTCACCCTGAGCTCTGCTCAGATTGGCTAAAAACAGTGTTATGTCAAACTGGAATATATTTTTTCTTCTTCTGATACCTGACAGATTCTATCATTACCTTTTTTAAGTTGTCCGACAGTAATGGTGGATGCCTCAGCCTTGTCCAGTTTTCGCTGGTACTTGTGGAACAAAGCACGATGAAGCCTCAGTATACTGGGGATGTAACGGACGGCTCGCAGGTAGTGGTCCTGTTGAATACATATAGTGGCATATATTTCATATTGGAAAAATTTAAATACAAGATTTACCACAAAACACCAATTTGGATAATCCTTTTTTGTAAAGCGATAAGTACAACCCATTTTTTCCTTAATATGATTCTGTAACCTTATATTTTTCACTCGATATGTAAATCCTTTTCATCCCCCTTCTTATGTGTTTCATCCCCCTTGATATGTATAGCTCTTTATATTTCTGTTGATATGTATATGTATAAAAACAAGCTTATTAATCCAACCATTACCTCTTTTAAGAATTGTTTTAGGACCTGGTGTTGTTTTTTACCCCTCTGTGTCCCTGCTGACTGCGCCTCAAACTCCTGTCTCAGATGCTCTATTGATATAGGGGTCCTGTACCTCCACACCGCGGGTACTTGCTGCATCATGGTGGGGTCTTCCCTCTCCTCCTGGGTGTCCGTTTCATACAGGAGGCAAAGTAAGGGGTCAGAACCTTGTTATAAAGAAAACAAGCATTATACCTCTAACAAACATGTATATACAAATGAACTGGTATGTAATACAAGCATTATACCTCTAACAAACATGTATATACATATGAACTGGTATGTAATACAAGCATTATACCTCTAACAAACATGTATATACATATGAACTGGTATGTAATACAAGCATTATACCTCTAACAAACATGTATATACATATGAACTGGTATGTAATACAAGCATTATACCTCTAACAAACATGTATATACATATGAACTGGTATGTAATACAAGCATTATACCTCTAACAAACATGTATATACAAATGAACTGGCATGTAAAACAAGCATTATACCTCTAACAAACATGTATATACATATGAACTGGTATGTAATACAAAAAAAAATTCAATTTTCTTTCAACCTCTTACTATTTAATTGATAGTTTTTAAATATTATTTTCTTTTACAATCAAATTAGAATGTTTTTCAAATTTGGAATTCAGATCTAGGCAGCATATTGAAAGCAATTCATAGGAACTTTTGTAAAACTGTCTACCGGCATCACTAATCCTATGATGATTAAAAAAAAATATGATATTTGAAAATAACAAAAGACATAGTCTGACTGTTATAGTTTATTTTGTGATGATTTTACATGCGGTATCCACACTCGAATGAACAGTAATTGGGTGAAATAAGTTGGACTGTAATAATAATGTTTTGTCAAATTCTAATTTCTACCACACATGTCAATTTCTTGACCATTTTTTTTACACATCACGGGTAACAATATAGAAACACCGATTTTAACATTGACCATTCTTTTAGCCACACCAAGAGGATGTCCCCTTATGAGCCCTGTCATCTTGAAGTTCCCACAGTAACCAAGACATATTACACTGACACTCTGTCAACTATTGAAAATATAGATTCATTAGCACAGTTGGATTTTAGTGTTGTCACCAAAATTAGACATTTTTGACATATTAGCGCAATCATGGTTTAACACCCTACCATATTGTTTTACGGCACTAAAGTGTGCCGACTTCAGCATTTTCCACATTTCTTTGAAAACGCTTGACCATTTACTCTAACCTTCCATGCTAGATGTTATACTATGTTATTTACCGTAATAACAACAGTTTTACAGTAACATACAATTCTGAAAACGATCTGACCCACAACCATCTGTATTCCGATGAGAGCAAATCTGATATTGTTGTTTGAATGAAAACTTACCGAGTCTCTGGTCCTGCAGTAACAGCTGGTTGTTTTTTTTCAGTGTTCCATCCATGTCCTGCCATCATATCAAACAAATACAAGGTAATTAGATAACTAAGATGTCAAAGCTTATTCCTTGTGTACATTGTAATGTTTTGATCCTAATGCGCTAGAGGAAATTAATCCATGCTCCACCTACCTATATACCTATCATGTACAGTCAAACCTGAGTAAGCTGTCACCCCTATTAAGCAGCCACTTGTCTTACGCAGACATATTTGCTATTTACCATGACTTTGCTTTCAGAGAAAATTAACCTGTATTAAGCAACAACCTGTCTTAAAATGTCATTTTTGCTCCTTCCCTCGACTGGATGCTTAAGACAGGTTTGACTGTATCTTGTACTGAATTGTGTTTAGAGCATTCTGCTTCTGTATCAATACAACTTTAAAACAATGTGGTTGTTGTCCCATCACTTTCTTTGGTTAAATATGTGGCAAACAAAATCAGTGATTATGAAGTATTTATAATCTTTCTGTTATATTTTACAATAAAAAATTTAATTCAATTTTCAATGAAATTGCTACTTAGGTACAGCACTTGAACACGTGCTGATTAAGTTTCGTTTATATTGAATTAAATTTGATTGTGAAGAAAGTTCAAAACTTATATGAACTGCTCTCGAGTTCACTTACCGGGTAAAACCAGTACCAAGTTGTATGAGAGGCATCAGGTCGAGCTAGAGATCAAACCTGCAACCGGTTCATGAACGTTCAACGTTTTATCCACTGCACTACTACCCCGCTTAACAATTGACCTTATGCGTGCTGGCAATTAGGTTAATTATCCAATCAGCGATCAATATTAGTTGCTTCATTGCAATTTTCCTTAGACAAACAAATTATGTCTAAGTGAACACTACATTGTATTTACTTGGACAAACAATGCCATGACCCAATTAAACAAGAGGGCCAAGACGGCCCTATATCGCTCACCTGACTGAACTTAAGTAGATTACATAATACATGTACACTCAAAATTTTAGAAAAATGAGATGGGCAAGTACATGTAGTTAAAATTTTGATTTGTAGATGTAACAGATGCACAGAAGAGAGGTTCACCCATGGTAAATGTCAGTGAAATTACATTGAAATCAGGTCAGTAGATTAGATTCTGACAACAAGGCTTTTGAAGTTTTTACTATAGCTGCTTATATAGTAAACTAGCACCTCACTGTGGCGGTCATGTTTTTTTAACAAATCAAAACGGTTGAACAAACTAGGTAAAGGGTCACTCAAGGAACATTTCTGTGAAATTATTTTAAAATTGATTCCGTGGTTTCTGACAAGAAGATTTTTTAAGTTTTTACTATAGCTTATATAGTAAACTAACCCCACCCCCTGGCGGCCATGTTTTTTGACGAATCAAGATGGCTTGAACAAACTTGGAAGAGGATCACCCAAGGATCATTTCTGTTAAATTATTTTAAAATCGAGCCATTAGTTTCTGACAAAAAGATTTTTTTAAGATTTTACTATAGCTTATATAGTAAACAAACTTGGTAGAGGGTCACCCAAGAATCATTTCTGTGAAATTATTTTAAAATCGAGCCAGTTGTTTCTGACAAGAAGATTTTTTAAGTTTTTACTATAGCTTATATAGTAAACTAACCCCACCCCCTGGTCGCCATGTTTTTTGACGAATCAAGATGGCTTGAACAAACTTGGTAGAGTGTCACTCAATGAACATTTCTGTGAAATTATTTTAAAATAGAGCCAGGTGAGCTAAAAATAATGAGAGCACAATGATAGTGCCTTATAATCTAAATTTTACAAACGAGGTAGAGAAGAAATTTCATTCTTTTTCAAGCCAAACCCGATAAATATTAGAATCTCAGTAACTAACATGGTATTCTATTTATCCTAAAAAATCAACAACTGATTTAAGTCCAGCAAACAAACTCATTCGTGTACATCTGTGGTAAATGTACCTGAAAATAGTTCCATATCTGACTAATGAAATTAAAACATGTAGTTTTTATGGAAGCTGTTCGACTTTCTTATAATTATTAGTTATAACATAGTTTAACAACGATAAAATAAAACGTGTTAAAACATGGGTTCAACACAACACAAAAATAATGATGTCACAAAATTGTGTGTTGCTGCCTGATAAACATTTCCTGCTGATAAAGCAAAAGTTTATCCTATCCTGCTTTATCATGTAGAATAATACATAATGATATGATAAATTTAACAACATCAATAAATACTGACCCGTAATATTGGCTGGATGTAGTTGGCAGAGAACTGCTGTTCCCATATATGCCTGCCGTTCTTTGTTGACAGGCAACATACTTCATTTGCAGCTATTAATATAGAAAGAACATAAATCAATCAACAACGATATGTGTAACTTGTCTATGCAGTCCCAAACAGGTTTGGCCAAAATTAATTGATAAGTCTAAGAAGTAGCCTGGACAAATTTTGCCATTATAAATAATTAAAGTGGCATACCGGTATCTGCCAAAAGTCATAGACCTTAACCAAGACTTCATACTGATACTGCCCAACACCACAACATGTAAATGACAGGGGCATGAAATCAGGAAAAAAAACACTATAAATACCTTAAAATACAAATATTAATTAAAATGGATAAAAGCATCTCATTATCATTAATAAATAAAACAATCCACCAAAACATGACAAAAAAGGTACTAAATTTGAGTGGTAAACTTGAAACGAAATCCACATTCTATAAAACAGACAGATCTTAAGTACTGATTGATAATATTTGCATTATCATTCAGACTCTTTATAAGATGAAATATTTTTTACTACTTGTAAACCTGTACAGTCAAACCTGTCTTAAGCAGCCAGTCAAGGGAAAAAGCTAAAGTGTCATTTTAAGACAGGTTGTTGCTTAATACAGGTCAACTTGCACTGAAAGCAAAAAAAAATGGGATATAGCAAATGTGGCTGCTTAAGACAAGTGGCTGCTTAATAGAGATGCTGCTCAAACAGGTTTGACTGTATAACATACCAAATTGAAATCAAAATGAAATCACGTGACTCATATAATAAGTCAAAAAATATGTTACAATTTTATGCAGGAAATCTATTTTGTCTAACCTAGGCAGTGGATAATATATGAACATGGTTACAATATTGGAAAAACATGTTTTTAGCCAATTTTAAACTTGATAAACTCCCTTTAAGGGTTTTCATTTTTTCTTACAAATCATGCTAAAATCTGCAATCATATCAAAAGTCATCAGTAGAAAGTTCTGGGGTCGTATTCACCAACCATTCTTGAAAATATTCTTAGACTTAAGCTTGAAAATCCAAATTTCAACTGTAGATATCAAGTTGTGACAGCGAGAATAATTGTGAGAGTTTATTTGACTATATATTGTCAAACCTGTGTTAGTGGTCACCTCTATTAAGCAACCTACACTTGTCTTTAACAACCACATTTTCTATTTACCATGATTATAATTAAAGTTAAAATCAACCTGTATTAAGGAGCTACCTGCATTAAGAGGTAATTTTTGCTCTTTCCCTTTAGTGGCTGCTTAAGACAAGGTTAACTGTATCTAATTCAGGTGTCCCTACCTGCTTGCATTTTTTTTTTTTAAAAATGGTCTCTTAGTGTGTTTTTAAAAATTCATTCTTGAGTTAAGTCTAATAATATTCTTAAAGATTGTTGGTGAATACCATCCCACTAGTATAATTTTGGTACATACCTGCCCGATGAGTGTTCAATATTTTGCTGTTGATGGAATGTCCCAGTAGAAGGATGTCGTCAACACTTTTACCTAGAACCTTTTGAAGGTCATTGATATCCATCAACATATGTCGCCATAGAAAGTCGGAAACTTGTTCTGGCATTAAGTCTGGTTTGATTATTGCATGTATACCCTGAAAATCAAACAGAATTTCAATTATATTATTAATTATTGTTTTTGTTCAGTTATGAAGTAAGCTCAGAGCCTTTGTGATTCATTGGTTTTTGTCAAAGATAAAATCAGTCTTTGTTATTTTTGTTGTTTTTAAATGGGATTAAACCTGTGACCTTTGATTTGAGTATCTAACACTCTTTCCACCACACCATTTTTTTTTAATCTCTAAGTATGACCTTGACCTTTGAGATTCAGTCCTGGTGTGACACGTTGTCTGATTATGGTGAACAACTGTGTCATGTTATTTCCAAATCTGTTATTAATAAGTGGTTTACAAGAAAAAGAGCGGACACAAAAGTTTGTACATGTATGTATTCCTGACCTTGAATCTTCAAGTGTGACCTTGATATTTGAGCTATAGACCTGGGTCTTGAGTGTCACACATCGTCTGGTTGTTTTGAACATTTCTGCCATATTATTTAAAAATCTTGTCAAGTTTACAAAATATTGAGCGAACACGAGATCCTGTATCTATCACTGACCTTGAACTCAAAATGTGACTTTGACCTTTGTGTGATGACTTGGGTCTTTCGCGCAACACTTTGCCGCATTATAGTGAACATTTGTGCCAGGTTACTTCAAAATCCCTTGAGGCATGAAAAAGTAATAGCCTGGACAAGATCGGACGGACGGACGGACACACACATACATGTATACACCCAACCGCTATTCGGGCGAATGTCGAGCTCACTGCAAGTAGGCTCAACAAAAATGGATGTGACACTTATATAGACGATTCCTACTCAGTGACCATCAATGATATTATTCTTACCATGTGTGATCTAGCAAGAGAAATGTACATGGTTCATCATAACAGGTCAGTATTATCTGGTCATCATATAAATGACCAAGTTCAGTACAAACCTGAATGTTTCTTGCAGCTCCCATATACATCGACATGTGTGTGATCAGTCGTACCCAGGCACAGTATGCTGGGGTCAATGACCTTTGAGTAATTGGACCTTGACCCCTAACCTCAGCACGACCCAAAATGTGTCCAGTTACTGTAGCATCAAGTCTGTAATGTTCCAATATAAGTAAATTATGAATTATCAGGCATATCTTGATGTAATCTGAACAAAATTAAGGAATCCTAACAGAGCATTAAATGTCTTAAATAAAATTATTTTTAAAATGGATAAAAAGCATCTCATTATCATTGATAAATACAATCCAACTGGTTTGCTATGCCAAAATGTGGCAAACTCATTACATTTATTTAAATTTAAATGGTAAACTTGAATTAAAATCCCCATTCTAAAAATAGACAACACTTAAATACTGCTCAATGACCGTCGCATCATCAACGGGACACTTTCTAAGATGAAATAATTTTTACTATGTGTTAACATGTATAACAGATCAAACTGAAATCAAAATAAAATTCCGTGACTCTTTTAATACATTAGAAACTATGATGCAATTTTAAGCGGGAAATTTATTTTAGTATAATCCAGGCATGTAGACCAAGTTAGGAAATCCCTTTTCAATATATTATTTTGGTATATTTTAATAAATATTCTTTTAACAATAAGGGGTCAGTGAGTATATATAGGCATGATATAATGGGGAAATAATTTTAGCCAATTTTAAATTATTTAAAAATCCTAATATATTCCTTTTAGAGGCAGACATACAATATTGCCAATATTGATAAATGTTCACTAAGCACTTTTTAAAAACTAGACGATTATCTGCCACAAAACATATATGTCTCCCCCACCCTCTTTCAGTCCCCAATTAAGTCAAATGTAGAGATTTTATGGGGTGAAAACATTTTGTGATGGACAGATGGATGGATGGACAGACAAATGAACACACTCTGCACATTGTTTCGATAAGGAGAACATTATTGTCATTGCAAAATCCCTCAAATAGTTAAAAAAGATATAAAGCAGACACAAAATACTGCCAATCTGACCTTTGACCTTGACCTTAAATCCACATGTCTGGAAGGTGCACTCAAGTGGTGATAAATATATGGAGCAGTTACAAAATATTGCTTCTTTCACCTTTCAATACAACCTTGACCTTGAACCAACATGGCTGGATGTTGTGCTCTGCACATTGTCTTAATATGGCAAATATGTGCAAATAAGTTTTTTTTTAAAAATCCCTTCATGCATTTAAAAGTTAGGGAGCAGACACAATTTATGACTGATGGAACGATGACTAGATGAACAGACATCCAAGCTAGAAACAATATTTCACCCCAAACAAGAGGGCAGAGGGTGGCATTTCATAGAGCAATGTTTTTTTCTTTTATTCCACATTTCTTTTATTAAACCTATGTGAATACCTGTAAATAATAAAATTATTTTTTTTTATTACAGATAAGGCAGCGTCATCAGCTTTTGTAACATTTACTTTTTTTTTTAAAAATGTTGATGTTTTTAGGTGGGTGAAAATGGGGGTGAGGGAGTTCAAGGTGGTGCGTTTATCAAGAGCAATACGGTATATCAATAAATTTGGTTTTAATGATTCACGGATTTTGTAATTTCTGTGTAAATGTAATCCTGACAATTGACCTTTTGATATATCAAACTTTCCTATACTAAATGTAATGGTTCAAGTAACTTGCTATGACTGATATTTTCACATGAAATATTTCATCAAACATCGAATTTACCAAGTTCAGGAACTTGTCCAAGATATTGTGGTTATACAACTACAGTGTAAGTTTGGTGAGGATCAAATAAAAACTGTAGGTGCTTAAATGAACAAACGGTAAAATGTGCAATTTTTGATGATTCAAGGCCCATTATAAACTTCAAACATTAGCGATCGATTTTATCAACTTATCTGAAGAAAAACATCTGTTTATAAACTTTAAACAAGTCGTCTTAAAATAAGGTATTCATTTGTTATGATTAATACTGGGATGCGGTACAGAAAGTCTGTGACATAATGACATTCTGTGATGTTCATACCAAAGTATAGATCAATAATTATTTTAGATATATAAATATTTAATGTAATAAGCTGTTTTTTTATATATTTTGTAAATATCTATATATACATGTGTGAGTGTATATAGTGTATGACATGTATGCTGAATAAAACTGCTACTAATTTTCACAATGACATAGCATTGGTGAAAAGAAAATATTCTACATTGTCTAAAAGCTGGGTGTTTCATCATATGTGGATTTCTCTTGTTTTCTAGTGTGCTCAGGATTACAGTATTTTTATAGGTAAAAAAGCAAAGCACACAAATCAAGACAAACCCTGCGTCCTGTGTATTTGAGGGAAGTAACTGGTGACCTTGACCTCCTATGTCTGCTCCGCATTTACATTTACCAACAACATATGGCCGTCCACACTGAATATGTCAAACACACATCAAATATTAAATAAGAGGCATGCATAAACTAAAACAACAAACTGTTACACTGACCTATGACAGCAGTACTTTAAGTTGAAGTGGCAATGGTGGCAGTTGAGAGGTTATGGTGGCAGTTGAAGTGGTTAAGGTGGCCACTTCAAACATACATTTTTGGACAATGGTTAAGAAGTGTTAAAATTTGTTGAGACTCTGGTGTGTCCCTTTAAAATTAATTTATACATGTATGTAAATAATTTCGACTTATACATACATGTATATCTGTATGGTTTGTTGAGGGTGTTAATTGTGTCCCCATGCTAGTACCAGTGTCTCATTACAAATCCTTTAGTGCAGTAAAAGCAGTCAAAACCCCTTCTCACAAAACCACTTTACTGAGCAGCCTTCGTGTTAACAATCGAGACAGAGTGAGATGTTGGCCGCTCACATTAGAGGTTGTGGGTTCCCAAACTTGACCCAATGGCCTCTCAACAAAACAACCCTCAGTTCCACTTCTACCCAGGAAGCTACACGAGAGAGGTTCATATTAGCTCTGAGCTTTCTTCGCAATCAAGCCAAAATAAATGAGTATAAACTAATGATCGAGACTATAATACCGGTTAACAAAAGTTTAATAAACTTTTTAATAGCTAACTCAATGTAAGCACATAAAATGAAAAAAATAAAAGTTATGTATTATATCTAAAAAAATCAAACTAATAAATAAAGTGAACTGCTGGAGCATGGAAAATGTATTTTGGAATTGGACAAGCTTAGAAGTCAAATGGATTATAACTGATCTATAATATAACAAATATTCTGTTCCATCATCAACTTTGTTTGACAGTGAAAGAAACTTACTAGAAAGCGAATATACATTTTAAAATTATTTTTTGAACTGGTTTGCACAGAACAGGCATAACAAAGTGTAACAGTCCCTGTTAGCAAACCATGAGCCATCAGATCTATCGTATTCCCAGAATCCAAGTTAAAGTTCTGCTGTCAGAGATTAGAATTACACTACTATCTTCTGTTTGTTTTACATCTAATAAAACACCGACTTTTTCATGAGCTGATAAATATCAAGGTGGATTGCTAATACATAAAGCTTTGATGCCTTTAATAGGCCCGCTCAAGCACCCAGCTGCAATGTTACCTCATAAATTGTGGTAATTATCACATTCATCAATTAAACACTAACGCTTATCATTTTCACTGACAATTTTAAACTGAAATATTGTACTGAAAAAATACTTTTCCCTCATTTTTATATAAATCTGTGGCCATATATTCCGTATTTTATTCTATGCAAAACAAACAGAAGATGATGTGAAGCCTATAGTGTTGTATAAGTTTCATTCTTCCATGAACTGTATTTACCCTCGATCTTGTACATTGCCCGGGCGTAGTTGGTAGCCCTCACCCCCAATATCTGCACCGCAGTCTTTACATTTACCAACAGACGCTGGTCGCCCACACTTGATGTGGAGAATAATTTAGAAAAAAATGATCAATAAAATTTTTATCTTAAGGTGTCTATTAGTTATGCTACAGAATACTGATATGTAAATACAATAATGTCTCAGTGTATACAATGTGTACCATTGCGGAGTGGTCTAAGGCCTCATTTCAAGATCAATTACCTCTCATCGCTGAGGCCATGGGTCGAGTCTCGCTCTTCAGGTGAGAAAGTTTGCCAGTTATTTGCGGAATGACAGTGGTTCTACTCAGATACATTCGGAGTTCTTCCTCAACAAACACAAATAAATATGCCATATATAAAATGAAATGTGTTGATAATAGCATTAAAGCCCATTTTAAGCAAAAACACTTTAACAAAAAATTCTTTAAAAATTTCCAAATGTTACACATTTTTAGGATATTATTAGACCTTACCAAGTCTTACTGACTTCCCCCACCCAACTCCTTTGATAAAATTCTATACTTACATCACCAATCACATATGGGTGACCATTGGGGCATCCTAAAACATAAAAAGCAAAATCCACTGAAATAATGAGCATTATTGTAAAAATTAATGTAGATGACTTTGGAATTTTTAACAGTTCCTTGTAAACACCCCATTATTTACTCCAAGTCGTCCATGCCCCTAACATTAAGCTATTTTAATCACACACATTATCAATGGTACAAAAATTGTGTTGAGAATATGAGGCAACATTAACTGTACAGTCAGACCTGTCTTAAGAAGCCACGCAAGGAAAAGAGCAAAAATGACCCCTTAAGGCAGGTGGTTGTTTAATACAGGTTAATTTAAACTAAAATTTTAAAAGTGGCAAGTAGAAAATGTGGCTGTTTAAGACAAGTGGTTGCTTAATACAGGTGACTACTAGCACAGATTAGACAGCCAATTGCAGACAGTATATGACAATAGAATAATTACAAGCATGTGACTGTGTATGAAATTTAACCTTTCTTTGAATACGTCACAATACGATACTTTTGTGTAAATACATTTTTGTCATACCTGAACATAAAGTTTCGATTGTTTGTATTTATCCACAATTTATTCACAATCCAATGTCTCTCAAATTACCAGTAATCAAAGTATAGATCAATAATTATTTTAGACAAAGGATCACTTTAATTTAATTAGCTGTTTTTCATAAACTTTGTAAATACAATGTGCTATGATTTCATTGAATCTTCATGATCCAACCGGGTTTCTATGTCTGTCTTTGATATAGCGTTTGAGAAGTTATGAATCCATAACTGGATCCTACTCATATAAAGCTATCAGTTCATGTATGTGATCGTCCTAACCATCGATTGAATTGGTTGATGTCATGATCTTGTGTCCTTGGTTTGAACTGTAATATTTGAAATAGGTGCGCTCACCATAGTCTGGTCTGTACATTCATGTCTGGTTGTTCACAAATAATTATTTCCATATATATATGTGTGTGTGTGTGTGTGTGTGTGTGTGTGTGTGTGTGTATGACATGTATGCTGAATAAAACCACAATTTATTCACAATACATCAATACACTTTTGTTTGGCTATATTTGGCACCAACTTGTAAATATATCCACATGTATAGACAAAAACATCTGAATAATTACAGAAAGTTTTTTGAGAACCAAATGATAAATTGAATTATGCAATATTTTTTAACCATCTTCTGATTTTGATAACTGTCTTACATAATATGACAGATTACATGTCAAGTCATAACTGTGTGGACATTTCTTGTTTTGGTTTTCTTTTTTCAACTTTCAATAGTTGTACATCACGGTTTAGTGTACTGTTCATCATTGTATTTGTTCCTGTTTAATATTTGAAACTTACTGTAAAACACTGGATTTTCATTACCACCGCGACGAGCAGCCAGCAATGCTTCTTTCACATCAGCAAGGTCATCTTGTGGCATTGTGGGTAAAAATGCATTCTGAAAATTAAAAACAAAAGTAATACATCGGATGCCGAAAAGAAAGCATGTTGTATTTTCACTGTCAGAGATAACTACCACAAATAACATGTAATTATATATAATTATAGCCATATTGTCTTGGACATTCCCTACCTGTACAAACATTATGGCAAGCAGCCAAGCGAGTAAGCTTAACAACATTCCGTTTGACATGACTGAGTTTTCATATTTCACTGCGGTGTAAATGGAGATAACGTGTATTTTATATTATACAGCTAATTGATTAAATCAACTGAGGTTCTAACAAATGGGTATTTAAGTGGTTTCTTTGCACCCAGCTGATTACATGTGAGGATAAATCTTAGCCACACAATAAATCTAACCCCCCAAAAAGTGTCTAGAAACAGCCAATTCATCCTTGTTCCACTATTTTTCAACCGTCCAAAACAATTACTGAACTTAGACACTTAAATACTATTCATGTGAGAAGACAAATGAACAGACAGAATTCAGACAGGATAATAATTAATTGCTAATCACCATTCTTTGAATGGCAGGGGCATAAAATAACAATTATAAACTTACTGCACATGCTTGCGGTGTTCTTACAAGCATTATTAGTGGTTGCATCAGAGTTCTTTCCCCTTGTAACTGTGACATCACACACAGAAAGTGTACGAGTAGACACTGTAACCCTTGGTGACGTAAATCTATCCCCTCGGTAACAGTCAGGTGCCCGCAGTTATCACCAAGCTCGTTACGTACAAGTGCTTGAAGTAAGTTCTGACAAAGAAAATTCAAAAACTCATCAAGAATATAAAATAATAATGGTGAATTTTTTTCAGTCATATTGCGACAGTGTCTTCTTGAGACAGTTTATAATTCCAAGCACTGCCACACTGGAGTATCATGCAATAGACACAAGGAATGATACCCCATCCATAACTGACACCTGCAGGCCAACCAGACCTAAAACTACTCTCTAAATGCTGTACGCCAAGAGAGAATGGTTCTAGTATTTCAAGTCGTTGGTATGTCCCAGCTGGGGATCAAACCCACAACCTTCCGAATTTGAAATGGATGTTTTACCACTAGATCACTGCTGCGGTTATGATACCAGTTTTAAAATTGAACCCAAATTCACATATGGGAGTAAATCAGGTCTGGAATGTAGATGTTCAGTTTAAATAAATAAACATAAGTTTTTAAATCAGTTTAACTCCATTTTCACCACAATTTAATTTATATACATTGTAATATATTATGCAGTTTTATTGGTTGAGGAATACCCAAGAATGAATCTGAGTAGAACTGTGCTTCTGCAAGTAACTTGCAATTTTTTCGACATTTTTTTTAACCAAGCTGAGATCAAAACCCAGTGTTAAGAAGTAATCTTAAGAGAGGACAAAAGCCTTTATATAAAATGTTGTTCCGTTTTAAAGAAGAAGTTATGTATATTCCTGCGACTCATTTAATACTGTTACACTAACCTTGTCTTTCACGATGTCGGAATTGTTAATCAAGTTTCCAAGTTTGTCCAAAGCCTGCAGAACAGAAAATAAATTTCTAGATATGATAGAAAAGGCAAGACTTATGTTTATAAAATATATGTCCCCATATAAATGGAAATGACAAGGTCAGCATGTTAATCAGTGTGTCAAAGGTCACATGTATGCATTATGGGAATCGGTTATTTAGACAATAATGCAAAATAAATCTGTGTAGTTCTTTAACAAGTTACAATAGACACACTTTCACACAGTACGAGGACATTTGTAATATTTTCAACACTCAATATAGCATATGGATAAAAATCATATTGCCATTAAACGTAATATTTCTTCTATGCAATTGCCAAACTTTGTATCTATACTGAATATGGTCCAGTAGTAGTGAAAAAATATGCTGGTAATCGTCATCTGTGGCAGTCCGATGACGTTAACGGCATCAAATCTTTTCATTACATTTAACAGACCAAATCACATCTTGTCAATGTACTGTACCCACTGGGCTATAGATGCATTTTATACTTGTCTTATCACCCATTCATTATTTACATCTCTATATCACTCTTCCTTAAACTGTACAATGATGCAATGAGTTTGAAACTGAAGTTCATGTATATTGGACTGGTTAAAAGTGAACTGCTCCAGGTAGCCATCACATGTATGTTTTCTAGTGCTATTGCTACATAACGGTGTTCAAGATATGAAATTAAGCAATTACAAAGAGAAATTTTAATTTCTATGGCAATGTAATTTTTTCTTCATGTTGTATATTAAATGTTAAAAATGGTACAAAAGTCCACATAATTTTTAACCCATCTCATACTTTTGGATCAAACTGGGCTCGAATCCATGACCTCAAGAATTTATTCAAATAGATTTAGAGTATTAGTTTGTGTTTATTGGCATCTATATTTCATATAAAATAATATACACCAGACCTCTGCGGACACGTTCCTCTGCTGTTCTGGATAAAGATTGGAACAAGTTATCTCTCTGTGTAATGCCAGCTGAAACAGCATTTCTACATGGCCCCCAGCTGTATGTATGCCCTGAAATAAAACATACAAGGAACACTCATTAAGTAATCTATCTGTGTATTGCCAGCTGAAACTGCATTTCTACATGGCCCCCAGCTGTATGCATGCCCTGAAATAAAACATACAAGGAACACTCATTAAGTAATCTATCTGTGTATTGCCAGCTGAAACAGTATTTCTACATGGCTCCCAGCTGTATGCATGCCCTGAAATAAAACATACATGGGACATTCATTAAGTAATCTCTCTGTGTATTGCCAGCTGAAACAGCATTTCTACATGGCCCCAAGCTGTATGCATGCCCTAAAATAAAACATACAAGGGACTTTCAATAAATAATCTCTCCATGTATTACCAGCTGAAACATCATTTCTACATGGTCCCCAGCTGTATGCATGCCCTTAAATAAAACATACAAGGGACATTCAATTAATAATCTCTCCGTGTATTGCCAGCTGAAACAGCATTTCTACATGGTCCCTAGCTGTATGTATGTCCTGAAATAAAATGAACATGGGACATTCATTAAGTAATCTCTCAGTTGATTGCCAACTAAAACAACATTTCTACATGGCCCCCAGCTGTCTCTCGGTGTATTGCGAGCTGAACAGCATTTTTACATGGCCCCCAGTTGTATGCATGTCCTGAAATAACATGTACAAGAGACATTCAATAAGTAATCTCTCGATGTACTGCCAGCTGATACAGTATTTCTACATGGCCCCCAGTTGTATGCATGCCCTGAAATAAAAAGTACAAGGGATATTCATTAAGTAATCTTTCTGTGTATTGCCAGCTGAAACAACATTTCTACATGGTCTCCAGCTGTATGCATGCCCTGAAATAAAACGTACAAGGGACATTCATTAAGTAATCTCTTGGTGTATTGCCAGTTGATACATCATTTTTACATGGCCCCCAGCTGTATGCATGCCGTGAAAGAAAACGTACAAGGGACATTCATTAAGTAATCTCTTGGTGTATTGCCAGCTGATACAACATTTCTACATGACCCCAGCTGTATACATGCCCTGAAATAAAACGTACAAAGGACATTCATTAAGTTATCTTTTGGTGTATTGTCGGCTGAAACAGCCTTTTTACGTCACTCAACTTTAATTTAATATTGAATAAGATATTTGAAACAAACCACATTGTCCGGTTAAGGAGGGACAAACCACATTGTCGTGTTAAGAACAGACAACAAATCATCTTATGAAAGATGAACACAATACATTGTCCTGTTAAGGATGGACACAACAGCAGTGTTGAGAGGCAAGTAATCTTGAGAAGATGCCTTAAATCACTGGGTCACAGAGGACACTTAAAATAACTACAGCTATTTGTTTGAATGTAAATAAATGCCTTACCTGCAATTGTTCAGTAAGATGTTGACTGTCTTCCCCTAGTATAACCTTGGTCAGTGACTCCCTAATGCCTTATACCTTACCTGCAATTGTTCAGCAAGATGTTGAGTGTCTTCCCCTAGTATAACCTGGTCAGTGACTCCCTAATGCCTTATACCTTACCTGCAATTGTTCAGCAAGATGTTGAATGTCTTCCCCTAGTATAACTTTGGTCAGTCTCTCCCTAATGCCTTATACCTTACCTGCATTTGTTCAGCAAGATGTTGACTTTCTTCCCCTAGTATACCCTTGGTCAGTGTCTCCCTAATGCCTTATACCTTACCTGCAATTGTTCAGCAAGATGTTGAATGTCTTCCCCTAGTATAACGTTGGTCAGTGACTCCCTAATGCCTTATACCTTACCTGCAATTGTTCAGCAAGATGTTGAGTGTCTTCCCCTAATATAACCTTGGTCATTGACTCCCTAATGCCTTATACCTTACCTGCAATTGTTCAGCAAGATGTTGAATGTCCTCCCCTAGTATAACTTTGGTCAGTCTCTCCCTAATGCCTTATACCTTACCTGCATTTGTTCAGCAAGATGTTGACTTTCTTCCCCTAGTATACCCTTGGTCAGCGACTCCCTAATGCCTTATACCTTACCTGCAATTGTTCAGCAAGATGTTGAATGTCTTCCCCTAGTATAACTTTGGTCAGTGACTCCCTAATGCCTTATACCTTACCTGCAATTGTTCAGCAAGATGTTGAACGCTTCCCCTAGTATAACCTTGGTCAGTGACTCCCTAATGCCTTATACCTTACCTGCAGCTGTTCAGCAAGATGTTGACTGTCTTCCCCTAGTATAACCTTGGTCAGTGACTCCCTAATGCCTTATACCTTATCTGCAATTGTTCAGCAAGATGTTGAATGTCTTCCCTTAGTATAACTTTGGTCAGTCTCTCCCTAATGCCTTATACCTTACCTGCATTTGTTCAGCAAGATGTTGACTTTCTTCCCCTAGTATAACCTTGGTCAGTGACTCCCTAATGCCTTATACCTTACCTGCAATTGTTCAGCAAGATGCTGACTGTCTTCCCCTAATATAACTTTGGTCAGTCTCTCCCTTATGCCTTATACTTTACCTGCAATTGTTCAGCAAGATGCTGACTGTCTTCCCCTAGTATAACCTTGGTCAGTGACTTCCTAATGCCTTATACCTTACCTGCAATTGTTCAGCAAGATGTTGAATGTCTTCCCCTAGCATAACCTTGGTCAGTGACTCCCTAATGCCTTATACCTTACCTGCAATTGTTCAGCAAGATGTTGACTGTCTTCCCCTAGTATAACCTTGGTCAGTGACTTCCTAATGCCTTATACCTTACCTGCAATTGTTCAGCAAGATGTTGAATGTCTTCCCCTAGCATAACCTTGGTCAGTGACTCCCTAATACCTTATACCTTACCTGCATTTGTTCAGCAATATGTTGAATGTCTTCCCCTAGTATAACCTTGTTCAGTGTCTACCTAATGCCTTATACCTTACCTGCAATTGTTCAGCAAGTTGTTGAATGTCTTGTCCTAGTATAACCTTGGTCAGTGTCTCCCTAATGGTGTTGTACCTGTCTCCACAGACCACATATCTATCAGACCCCTCCACAACCTGTCAAGTATCAAGTTACTTTATAATTCTGGGTTTATAATCATCAAGCTTTCATTTCTATCTAATAATTTTTACTTGATTGCAAAGTAACTGTAAGCTCAGACCACAGACATTGGTTTTTACACATTATAATACAATATGTTTGGACTTAAATAAACATATTCAACTTAGATTTTAAATTGAGCCAGATTTTATTATACACATGTTGTGTTATGGAGCATAATTACTTGACTTCAGACACTAGACAATATATTTGTAGACAATTTTATTGTAAACACATCGTGTTATTGAGCACAATTACTTGACTTTAGTTACTAGACAATATATTTGTAGACAATTTTATTGTAAACATGTCATGTAATGGAGCATAATTACTAGACTTCAGTTACTAGACAATATATTTGTAGAAAATTTTATTGTAAGCATGTTGTGTTATGGAGCATAATTACCTGACTTTAGTTACTAGCCAATATATTTGTAGACAATTTTGTTATAAACATGTCGTGTTATGGAGCATAATTACTTGACTTTAGTTACTAGACAATATATTTGTAGACAATTTTGTTATAAACATGTCGTGTTATGGAGTATAATTACTTGACTTTGGACACTAGACAATATATTTGTAGACAATTTTATTGTAAACATGTCGTGTTATGGAGCATAATTACTTGACTTTAGTTACTAGACAATATATTTGTAGACAATTTTGTTATAAACATGTCGTGTTATGGAGCATAAATACTTGACTTTAGTTACTAGACAATATATTTGTAGACAATTTTATTGTAAACATGTCATTTTATGGAACATTATTACTTGTGTTTGGACACTATACAATATATTTATAGACAATTTTGTTATAAACATGTCGTGTTATGGAGCATAATTACTTGACTTTAGTTACTAGACAATATATTTGTAGACAATTTTGTTATAAAAATGTCGTGCTATGGAGCATAATTACTTGACTTTAGTTACTAGCCAATATATTTGTAGACAATTTTGTTATAAACCTGTCTTGTAATGGAGCATAATTACTCGACTTCAGTTACTAGCCAATATATTTGTAGGCAATTTTATTGTAAACATGTCATGTAATGGAGCATAATTACTCGACTTCAGTTACTAGACAATATATTTGTAGGCAATTTTATTGTAAACATGTCGTGTAATGGAGCATAATTACTTGACTTTAGTTACTAGACAATATATTTGTAGACAATTTTGTTATAAACACGTCGTGTTATGGAGCATAATTACTTGACATTAGTAACTAGAAAACATATTTGTAGACAATTTTATAGTAAACCTGTCGTGTTATGGAGCATAATTTCTTGACTTTAGTTACTAGCCAATATATTTGTAGATAATTTTGTTATAAATCTGTCGTGTAATGGAGCATAATTACTCGACTTCAGTTACTAGCCAATATATTTGTAGGCAATTTTATTGTAAACATGTTGTGTAATGGAGCATAATTACTTGACTTTAGTTACTAGACAATATATTTGTAGACAATTTTGTTATAAACACGTAGTGTTATGGAGCATAATTACTTGACTTTAGTAACTAGACAATATATTTGTAGACAATTTTATTGTAAACCTGTCGTGTTATGGAGCATAATTACTTGACTTTAGTTACAAGACAATATATTTGTAGACAATTTTGTTATAAACATGTCGTGT
Organism: Panopea generosa; assembly: GCA_029582155.1. Classification (NCBI taxonomy): domain Eukaryota; kingdom Metazoa; phylum Mollusca; class Bivalvia; order Adapedonta; family Hiatellidae; genus Panopea; species Panopea generosa. Next base: position 68,530,184 of record CM055898.1, on the reverse strand, counting down.
TATGGAGCATAATTACCTGACTTTAGTTACTAGACAAATATCTATAGACAATTTTGTTATAAACATATCCCGTTATGGAGCATAATTACCTGATTTAGTTACTAGACAATATATCTGTAGACAATTTTGTGGTAAACATGTCTTGTTATGGAGCATAATTACTTGACTTTAGTTACTAGACAATATAGTTGTAGACAATTTTGTAGTAAACATGTCGTGTTATGGAGCATAATTACTTGACTTTAGTTACTAGACAATATATTTGTAGACAATTTTATTGTAAACCTGTCGTGTTATTGAGCATAATTACTTGACTTTAGTTACTAGCCAATATATTTGTAGACAATTTTGTTATAAACCTGTCGTGTAATGGAGCATAATTACTCGACTTCAGTTACTAGCCAATATATTTGTAGGCAATTTTATTGTAAACATGTTGTGTAATGGAGCATAATTACTTGACTTTAGTTACTAGCCAATATATTTGTAGACAATTTTGTTATAAACACGTCGTGTTATGGAGCATAATTACTTGACTTAAGTAACTAGACAATATATTTGTGGACAATTTTATTGTAAACCTGTCGTGTTATTGAGCATAATTACTTGACTTTAGTTACTAGACAATATATTTGTAGACCATTATACTGTCAACCTGTTGTATTATGGAGCATAATTACTTGACTTTAGTTACTAGCCAATATATCTGTAGACAATTTTGTTATAAACATGTTGTAATATGGAGCATAATTACCTGACTTTAGTTACTAGACAATATATCTGTAGACAATTTTGTTATAAACATGTCCGTTATGGAACATAATTACCTGACTTTAGTTACTAGACAATATATTTGTAGACAATTTTGTTATAAACATGTCCTGTTATGGAGCATAATTACTTGACTTCAGACACTAGACAATTTATCTGTAGACAACTTTGTTGTAAACATGTCGTGTTATGGAGCATAATTACTTGACTTTAGTTACTAGACAATATATTTGTAGACAATTTTGTAGTAAACATGTCATGTTATGGAGCATAATTACTTGACTTTAGTTACTAGACAATATATTTGTAGACAATTTTATTGTAAACCTGTCGTGTTATGGAGCATAATTACTTGACTTTAGTTACTAGACAATATATTTGTAAACAATTTTATTGTAAACATGTCGTGTAATGGAGCATATTAATTACTTGACTTTAGTTACTAGACAATATTTTTGTAAACCTGGATGGTTATTGAGCATAATTACTTAACTTCAGACACTAGACAATATATTTGTAGGCAATTTTATTGTAAACATGTCATGTAATGGAGCATAATTACTTGACTTTAATTACTAGACAATATATTTGTAGACAATTTTATTGTAAACCTGTCATGTTATTGAGCATAATTACTTGACTTCAGACAATAGACAATATATTTGTAGACACTTTTGTTATAAACATGTGTTATGGAGCATAATTACTTGACTTTGGACACTAGACAATATATTTGTAGATAATTTTATTGTAAACACGTCGTGTTATGGAGCATAATTACTTGACTTTAGTTACTAGACAATATATTTGTAGAAAATTTTATTGTAAACACGTCGTGTTATGAAGCATAATTACTTGATTTTAGTTACTAGACAATATATTTGTAGACAATTTTATTTTAAACACGTCGTGTTATGGAGCATAATTACTTGACTTCAGACACTAGACAATATATTTGTAGACAATTTTGTTATAAACATATTGTGCCATGAAGCATTTCTTTTACAATTAATGGTGAGACCCCAGATGCATTACCAATTTACATACATCTGGGTAGAGCCATCATTTTAAACTGAAAAATAACAAGAAGCTTTCTCTTTCACATCAATTGACCAAGCTGGGCTATTTGCAGGGAACCCGCTCTAAATGGTGGAGAGAATGTATGCATCTTAATTGATACACTATTTTGGACCACTGCAGGAACACAACCCATCTTTTTACAACATATAACAACTAGGACTTCAAAAACATACCTCATCTCTGTTCATATTTGGCATTCCAATCCACCTTAAGAAGGCAACCTGGCTCTTACAAGCAGCCTGATAAGCATCAATGCCATAGCAACGGCACATATACTTTACAAGGAAAATCCTGAAAAATGTATGTACTAAGTCTTTTAACATTTGTCACAAATTATTTGAGTACATGGTCCAATGATAGAGCATCAGTCCCAGGACCTTGGGGGTTGTGGGTTTGATTCCTGCAACACAGCTATGTGTAGTGTACTTGAGAAAAACACTTTATCCGCATATAATTAGTACTGATTCTTCCCAGGAATACTTCGAGCATGATTTATCTACTAAGCTGTAAGAGCTTGTTTCACAATCAATGTAAAATAAATAAGATTTAAAAAACAATAAGACTAAATCAAGAAGCTTTCTGGAACAGGAATACGTGTTAATCAATTTTCTTAGAAACAATAGCTATGTAAAGCCGTTGACTATATTAAAGTTTTGCCTTTTTTTTTATTAAAACCTTTCAAATGTAAATAAAGCTGTTATTTTATAGAAAATATTATTGAGATAATAAGCAATATATTGTTCCTGTTCTTCTTTTACTCATTCTAGTGTGCAGCAAGGTCATATTTCAGACATACAGCTGTTGAGTTACATTCATGTATGCCATCATAGAGAATACTTTCAGGATCTTAATCTTGTGGCCAATTCAAAATAGTTGTGTTGTGCCACGGAATTATATAGAGAAGAAATGGCAGCTGACTAAGATTTTGTGAATGCTCGCATATTCATGCAAAATCTCACAATTTCACATTTCATTTATCTAACTTCCATTCATCTCAAGACCACAAATCGAAATTCTTACTTTGCAGAATGAAATTCTCATCAAAACATTCCCAGAATTTAAAAATATTTATACTGCAGCTAACATAATAACAGAATAACAAAAAAATAATAATTTCAATATCTTTAATTCAAGATCATTTTGTGCAATCAAAACATTTTAAAATATCTAAAGTTACATACAATTTCATTTCATGTGCATGAGAGCAGTTGTCTGTGAATTTAAAATGATTAATTTGCCAAATGATTAATCCTTCATATGTTATTTTATCAACAGGAGATGCAAGTTTCATATCCTTGTATAGTAAGTCCTTGGGTTGTGCTTCATATTTTGAAAACTTACATTAAGATTTTTAATAGATTAATAACATACTTTTAAGTTACTGAAACAAAATGGAAATATTTAAAAAGTTCTATTTACCTCGGCCATTCCAAGTCTCCATCGAGACACAGATTTTGGGCTGCCTCAATCAGTTTTCTAACTCCCCGATCAACCATGGGTCTTCCCTCTTCCTGC